>JYFJ02004100.1:0-35235 GCA_000934665.2 Catajapyx aquilonaris
CTTCCCAGGATCTCCCTCACCAGGAGAGCCACTGCCTCCTCCTCTTCCCGATGCTCTTCCCTCAGGACCACACTGCTCTTCATTCCCCCCAAACCAAGGTTGATCAGGACTAGCCCCACAAACAACCGTGCAATCGCCCCCATGTTGGGTCTCATACCGTACTACTGATACCTTTCTACGCCTCAACTATTTTGAAATCCACGTCGCACAATAAATTATGAAAACATATGCCTGACAGGTGCTTGGAACGTGATAATTGCCATATTATACCGTCAGAAATCGCGACAGTGATGTCATGAATAATCTTCATAAGGCTAGTCAATTGCAACTGAAGAGAATAACATGCTAAATAATATATTAGTGAGCAACGTTGTGAAACGTGAGCCACTCTTTTCCACAGGCTGTTGGGCATATGGCAAAATGGACCAAATAGCAAATTTCCAGATCATTATGATATACGCTACAAATTGTGCCAGAGTTCTCATACTAAACCTTTCTACGCCACAACTATCATGAAATCCGCACGTCGCCCTGAAAATTACAGTGCATTACAGGCACGTGGAAACATACGCCTGAAACTCTGAAAGGTTACCTGGAACGCGATAATTGGCATGTGGTCGGAAATTGCGACACAGCAGTATATGGATACATATAGGTATGTGGGCTTATGTGCCTGAGACGTAGCCTATACAGTACCCTGAATACCAAAATCGGTATAATACCGTGGGCAGATATTGCGATATGGTCGTATGAAGATTGTGAATTATTATTTATTAAATTCGTAAGACCTAGTCGATTGCGACAGAAAGTACTAATGTCCTGAATAATTATATTAATGAGCAACGTTGTGAACCGTGAGAAACTGCTTCCTGTTTCCATCAATAAATCTCCCGATCATACTGATATCCGAATGTTGCAAGAGAAAAGCTCAGATCATGACTGTGTACACGATTACTGTCTGTTTTGGAAACACAAACTTTCCATTTTAACTCTTTGCTCAAATCGAAATATTTGATCGATTTTTTCTTTGCCAATGGTAAATCCAGGCTTTGAATGATGAATCTTATTATTTATTTAGAGGCAACATTTTAATGCAATCAGTGGTTGCACAATGCTCAAAGTGTATAATAAGCTTGCTGCAATAGGAAAAGTCGTAAATTTTATAAACTCTTAATTTCTTAACCCTTTAATACACTTGCACTCTATCTATCAAAATGTGACATACGCGTATAAAGTCGATTATTAGATTCCCAAATTATTTTCTAAAGTTTGCTTGCAATGTAATTATTTTATAGGAGAAATGGAAGTGGTGCATATACGGAATCCCTTATTGTTTTATAATTTAGTTCCTTTTATTATTATAACATAATGTATACTGTATAGCACACATGTCCTGCAAAATGATGTAACTCCGATGAAGATGGTAGTGTTTTTGTGTGGCGGAAATGTTTGTTCACTTTTCTGATCATTAAGCCGATCGTGATTCCTCTCCTGTAGGAACAGTACGAGTCAAGGTAATGCCAGTGTAAGTTCCACTTTCCTGAAAATAAACCATAATATTATATATTAAACAATTTTTTGGGGGGAAGTGGAAGAATAATTTTGCATTGATATTATTCAATAACGTACCTTTCGGAAACGGTTTGTGCAGATTTGTCGCAATTTTTTTGCAGCTGTATTTCTCACTTCTTGTTGCAGAAGGCAGTGAAACACGAAGATTAAAACACCTTGCAACGAATTGCATATTACGAATGTGATTTCCAAAGCTTCAGCTGCTTGCCGATTGCCTGAAACAATATTTGTTTAGTTCAATTTTCAAGAAGTGCGTCCTCTTTTTAGTGCAGTTAGCTACCTTGTTTAAAAAGGAGAAATCCAATGCTCCAGGTGAGGCCAAGCACAATCACTAGTGACACACAGCCTCGTATCCATGCCGTTGTACTCTGTTGTGTCCCTACGTACTGAGCTCTTTCTCTGGCAGCTCGTCTGGCTTTGATCAGTGCTACAGTCAGCACCATTGCGTTCAACTGAAACAAATCGGCCATTTATGTCTCAATAAGTATACCAAAGTGTACGATACACTTACGAGCAAAATGATTCCCAGTGGCACCATGAATGACAGTATGAGTCCCTTCTCCTTGCTCAACCAGCAGCTGGTAAGAAAATCAGGTGTTATCCAGCAGCATTATTAAACGGAGTTTAGCAACGACTTACTACTCGTTAGTTCCATATCCGTCCCAACGAAGTACAGCAGAGATGAGTACGATTATTGAAGGAGTGGCGTAACCTACGAGCATCATTTGCCATTTGCGCATTCTCTTGGCATCGAACACCTATATAAGTGGATGAATTTTTAACTTGTAAATAGACACACTAGTGTAAAGTACTGACCACGATGATCATGAGGTAGAGGAGGATGGCCTCGACCAGTGTCCAGAAGAAGGCAGAGAGGAAGAGGAAGTGCAGCAGGACAGCCACAGCCTTGCAGGCCTGGTGCTGCTGGGTGGCATCCAGACCCAGGAGAAGGGTCAGCTGGGCCAGGGCAAGGGTCAGGCAGAGGTTGCAGTGGACGAATATCCGAGGGGGACTGCCCAGTGACCTGCTGACCACTAGAAAGGTCACAAGGGACAGGAGGAGGCAGGTCACGGACATGCTGCATCCAACAGCGCTTATGATGCTCGCCACCAGATGTATCTGGTCGGAATGAGAAACATGTAACCGAGCCGGTTCCGGAACGGGTCAGGTTTTCTGTGTGTGAATAATGACCTCGCTTTCCTTCTGGATGACCCCTCCGTAGTCGACGATGACCGCCAGGTTGGTGAGATGGTCGCAGATGCAGACGGTCTCTTCCTCTCCCGAAGATTCTTCCCAGCATCCCTCCCTGCTCCAGATGTGATTCGTCTGGTCCCAAAAGACGCATCTGGGGTTGGTCAGGTTGTACTCTTCTGGTGAGTACAGGTGCTTCAGTACCACTCGAATCGTGCCCTGTCCGAATTTGGTCGGTATGTCCGGATGTCCCAAGGTGGCACCAACAATCTCGCTGTTGACAATACCGTTCAATTTGGTCCGATTCGTAAGACTCACGTTTCTGGGGGAATTCGAATAATTAAGTCATGTTGCCTTTGAAAGTACGAATATTACATGAAGTGTTCTGTATTAGCCACCGTTTAACTGCTTACAGTTTTAAATTGTTTCCCAGGATGTCGTGCATTGTGTTGTAATGCACATGGTTTGCTGTCCACACTCCCTCGAATAACCCCAGGTTTTTGGATTCTTCTGGCAAAAGGATGCTGGACCCACTCGGATACATGTGGTACAGATTCACATCTTTTGCTTCAGGAATTGACGATGTGGCAACGACTAAAAGGTACGGGGGTTCACAATATTGTTTGTACAACCTATATTGACGTCTCTTGAAATCTTAACCTTACCCAAGTGATCGTAAGTAAAGTTCTGTGTGGTTGCTGCTTTCGCTGTTGAAAATCCGATATCATTAACCACTTGGAAGAAGTCTGAAGCCGCTTCAGCCATCCTCGCATGGGACAGCCAAGGGTTGTGGCTTATCAGGACAGTGTTGCTCACATTAAATGCATTTGCAGCATATCTTGCAAGGTTTGAATCACACGAGGAGCTGTCAAAGAGAGAATATTAAAAAGTGGTAAGACCATCTCAGCAGATTAGTGATTCGTGATTTACTTTGAAACATCATCATCTCGGATGCATTTCCTGTGTGTCTCTCGCTGTATCTGAAGCGATTCTTGAAGGACGTCGATAGCTTTGGTCACGTCACCAGCTAAAAACTGGTCCGAAGATGTGTTAATATCTCCTGCCAATGTTCCCAGCACTGTTGCAGCTGATTGGTTGCTGCTTAGTCCTAGCTGAGCTCTTTCCCAGTAGTGTGTGTGGCATGCTCTGCAAAACAACTCCTATTGTAACTTATTGGAGTTTACAGGGAATTAGCAGTGATAATGACCTGAATCATTAGGTATTTCCGTATACTTATTTGTTATTATAGATAAATTATTTCCCTAGCTCAGCCGAGTGCGCACCCACACTCGCGCAGCTCCAACGTTGCCAGGGTTAAGGCTGGCGGCCATTTTGAAAAGGGGACAACGCCAACGAGGCATAAATAGGGTACAGGCAGGCCGTAAAGGTCCGCCATCTTTGATGGATTTGGCGGCCATGGCACTTATTCACGGCAAGAATATTTGAATATTTTTGTCGTATGAGCTCCTTGCACTTTTATACGCATTAATTCCGTAAGTACGGCAAAAATATTCAAATTCGCGCGTGTTCTTGCCGTGAAGTGCAATGGCCGCCAAAACTATCAAAGATGGCGGACCTTTACGGCCTGCCTGTACCCTATTTATACCTCGTTGGCGTTGCCCCCTTTTCAAAATGGCAGCCAGCCTTGGCAACGGTCTCAAACAGAGAGACGCACGAATCGAATGTTTGCTCCTCTTATGTAGTATATGCTCCCTGGTTCCACCTCCAAGCCCTAAGCGTACCGTTGGAAATAAGTGCAGGTAACTTACCAACCGTCATTGATATTTCCAACCGTACACACTGCGCCAACTGTGGTGCGCACTCGGTTGAGTTTGTAAAATATGTTCACATTAAATTAATTTTAGATATTGTAACTTATTTCAAAGTGTGCTCACGTGGTATCCGGATAGTCAGACTCCCACTGTCCGTTCTGATCACAATTCCAGAAGGACACCCAGTCACCATCACCAGGACACTGCTTTGTCACCCAGCCTGGATCAGCCGGACCCCACACCTGACCCTGGAAGACTGTCTGAGGACATGTGGTGGTCATCTCAGTGGTCATTTCCACGATTGGTGATGGGTGTGGAGGGTAGACACACACTGTGACGGGTCTCCCTCTGTTTCGTCGTCTGTCGTATCCAAGCTGGTATCTCCTTGAATCCGCAATTCCAGGTGTGATTCTGAAGGCGTCACCACCTCGACCTGGTGTAATCTGTGACCTTGTGATGCTTCCTCGACCGTCAACCCAAATCAGGCCAGAGTGTAACCCTAGTTGACCAACTGCAGCTAATAAGTAATCGTCATTAACACAGGGTATGTCCCCGCCATCTTTGCGACATATTTCCCTAGATTGGTTGTAAGAACTGTTGACACTGGAGGACTGGAAGCAAGTCAATGCTATTGGAGAATCTGGCAAGAGATGCGATCCAGGCTGACCACACTCCAGGTCTTCCTCATGGACGAATTTGTACCGCACCTTGTACAACCACTCTTGCACATCCAGGACACGACCGTCGACAACACAAGAGTTGGACACTCCTGGCCATGCTGTGGTTATGTTTACCTGACAATTTTGCAATCCTTGGCACCTAATATTGCAAGTAATAAAGTAACAAAATTAATAGTTATAGACTGTGATTATGAAACATCATTCTCATGTCTTTACCGAAATCTTAAAAGCTCCGGAAACCCAGCATCATTTCCGAGCACCGCAACTGTTGGTTCAATGTACTGCACTGAATTGTCTGCCCCACAAACTCTTTGTTTCCAGTAATTGTTGACCGCCGAATCTGTCCTCGGAACTGTCAATCAATAATGCTGTGATTATTACGAAATTATTGCAAATTATTAACATAATTTGCGACATTGATTTCGTTAATTATTCGTGATTTTCATATACGAGCGTACATGGTGTATACTTTTTGTTTGCATTTTTTGCTTACCATCAGTTGTATTGAGATATTCAGTTCTGGTTGTGGTCGACACTGTTTCACTTCCTGTGCTTGTTTGTTGGTTTCGAAGACAGATAATACTTGCTGATGTAATGACTAAGAGGCCTTCTCTCTGTCTTTGTCCTGTGGTCGGTAGGTGAAATATTTGATTTCTTCCTATCACCTCGCAGTCATCTGTAAATTAGGCGTGTATTGATCATGACAACTATGTACAATATATGGATTGTTGCGAAAAATAATTACCAATATTGTACGTAGGAGCAAAAGAATTAAATTGCAGAATTTAACCTACATGTAATGAGCGGCAAAAAAAATCCAAAATGTAATGATTCGTATAATACGCATACCAGATAAGCAGAGATCCAGTGTCACCATCAGTAGAAGAGTTACAACCAGCATGTTGCGTAGGGAATATAGAGACCTGTTAATCCGCATATGTGCTCCAGTGAACCTCATTTGCATCCTACTTATTGCGACACTAAGGTCAGATCAGTATAGGCTACACACTTTTAATCTAATAATAGATTGGCAAACCCACTTCCTTCCCATAGAGGCCACGTCACAGAATGACGCCTTTTGTTGATAAAGAACTTTACATTCTTTCCTTGATGGACTTCTGAGTATAGGCGACATCTTTTACGAAATGTACTCTTCGGCAGGCTCGGAAGGAATACAAGAAAATCCGATTGTACTTTATATAATGCTATATACCTTTGTAAGATACCACTCACCATCATTGAACTCCGAATAAATTTTTATATTGATAAAAGCATCATATTTTTAAGCTCTGAAATTAAATGTACGGCATATCATTGTCGGGAAAATATTCACCAATATTTACTTATCCAAAAGGCAAAGCTTGTTTGTTTGGCCGTTTCCAAGCCCCATAGTTTGTCTAATTTTATAACCATTTATTACCAATTTTTTATCAGTTTCGTACTCATATTTTAATACCAAATTTTTATCAGTTTCGTACTCATATTTTAATACCAATTTTTTATCAATTTCGTACTCATATTTTAAACCCAATTTCATAACAGTTTATAGCATAAGAAAAAGTTCGTTCGTTCGTTTGTACATTTCATAACCATCATAAGTTCAAAATTTATATCCATTTCGTAGGCTATATTTTATACCAATTTCATACTAAACCTGTTTAAAAAAATCGTTGGGTTGTTTGTTCATTTCACACCCATTTTGTAGGCCACCAATAATAATTTTTATACCAATTTCATACAATCATATTAAGGAAAAGTTCGTTTGTTTGTTTGTTAATTTCGCACCCATTTCGTACCAATTTGTGTACAAATTTCATACAATCTTGTAAGGAAAAAGTTCGTTCGTTTGTGTGTCTATTTCGGACCCATTTTGTACCAATTTGTATAAAAATTTCGTACAATCTTGTAAAGAAAAAGGTTCGTTCGTTTGTTTGTCCATTCCACACCCATTTCGTACCAATTTGTGTACAAACTTCGTACAATCTCGTGTAAGGAAAAAAGTTCGTTTGTTTGTGTGTCCACAGTTTCTAAAATTTTCGTACCCATTTCGTGCACATTTCATGCACATTTCGTACCTCATTTTATATCCATTTTGTGCCCATTTCATACCCATTTATTCTTGGTCGCACCCATTTCGTAACCATATATTATTTTGCACCAATAATTTCATACCCATTTCGCACCATATTTTGCACCAATAATTTCATACCCATTTCGTAACCATATATATTTTGCACCAATAATTTCATACCCATTTCGCACCACATTTTGCACGAATAATTTCATACCCATTTCGCACCATAATTTTGCACCAATAATTTCATACCCATTTCGCACCACATTTTGCACCAATAATTTCATACCCATTTCGCACCACATTTTGCACCAATAATTTCATACCCATTTCGCACCACATTTTGCACCAATAATTTCATACCCATTTCGCACCACATTTTGCACATATAATTTCATACCCATTTCGCACCACATTTTAGAAAATTTCTGGCCATTTGCAAAAAAAATATTTTGGCGGCGTTTAAATCAAAAAAATGAAAGTAATTTGGCAACACAGCAAATTGTGGGTGGATTCCTGTCGTCACCAGGGCGTGTTCGTGCGGCTGCTCTTTTTGGACGGGTGCTGCCGACCTTACGACGATTGATCGAACTAGTGGCGACTGACAAAGATGGCGTCGTCTGAAGATGAGAAAGAGACACGAGGTCGAAGAGAAATGGACTTGGAGGAGGCTTCGGAGGGCGAGGAGTCTTCCTCTGGTGCGCAGGACCAGACGAGGAGGAAGCGGAGGAAGGCAGGGATAGTGTACCTGTCCGCCATACCGCCCACCATGAACGTAACGATGGTCAGAGAGAACTTTGAGAAGTTTGGAGATGTCGGCAGGGTTTTCCTGCAGCCAGCCAGTCAGTATTTAATCTCATTTAAACCATTGTTCAGCACTTAAATGTCAAATTTTAACAGATAAAGGTTTGAAGAAGCGGCCGAGTAAGACCTTCACCGAGGGCTGGGTTGAATTCAAGAGCAAACGGAGGGCTAAGATGGCAGCGGTTACGTTGAACGGACAGCAGGTCGGTGGCCGCAAGCGTCACGCTTACTACGACTCAACATGGAGCGTCAAGTACCTGTCCGGATTCAAGTGGGTTCACTTGAGCGAGCGGATGGCGTACGAGCGGGCCGTACACCAACAGCGATTGCGGCAGGAGATATCGCAGGTCAAGAGGGAAACCAACTTTTACTCGGTCGCGGTGGACAAGAGTGCGAGGTTGAAACGACTCAACAAGAACGAAGGGAAGGTGAGGAACGTGCAGTTGCGGGAGCCCATACCCTCATGAATAATAAACTAATTATTCTTATGAGCTTGTATTATTTTGAACACCTAGTACGTTGATAATTTGACCTGTTGGTATTACAGCAAGAAGTGGCACCTGAAATTACGATCCATGCAACATAATGTTTCGTTTATGTCATTGTTTTCACCATGTTACATTATTAGCGATTTGAGCGATGAAACTGTTTGAGTGAAAGTTACAATTGTGTTTCGCCCTAAACTATTGGATTAATCGCTGATACAAACGCTCGTATGTAAATGGCCTGATAGTTTAGTAGCTAATTGTTCAGACAGCTTTACATTTTATTAGAATTAGAGGATATCAACGACAGATAGCCGCAGATAGTATTAGAACTGTCTGTTGGCTAGATTGATCCCAATCCATCTTGCGTAACGTCCAATTCTAGTGTAAAATGTTATACGTGTGGAATCGCAAGTGACTGATCCTCTTTGCCCAATCCCGGCGCTGACGAGGCCTTGCAGCGACCAGTGCCTGTCGAATGGTGGGCCACTCAAAAAGACCATTCCTCCGCCACTGTCGCCGTTGCAAGCACCAGTTCCTAGCAGAGGACATGGCCGTTAGCAATTTCTATATCGTAATTGGTATATTATAAGTACCATCTGTGGTTCCGGCGCAGTATGTTGTTGAGCGCACGAATGAGCGATGTGCTGACGGGAGACTCTCGATGCAATCTTGAGCTGACATCACGGGTATCTCTGCCATTTGCAGAGAATCAGCGATCTTTCCGTCATCAGTCAGACCCCATCCCACAACCTATTTGTAATTAACAGGACATATCAACTGCAACTTAGTAGCTCAACTAATGAACTCACGATTCCGGTGTTTCCATTTTGCAGCAGGGTTTGCTCTTCCAAAGTGTCCGAAGCTGATGGATAACACACTGGACTCACGTATATGTTTATGTCCGCAGGCGAATCCAGTATGATCATCGCAATGTCTGAATCGAAATTGGCCGGATTATAGCTCTCGTGTACGAGTATCATTTTTACCTGTGGGGTACAATGATTAATGCGGTTGAACAATCTACAATGCCCGTAATATAGGGTGTTAATCTGCCCAAGTTGGTGATCCAGACCTTTTTCATTCCATTGTGTTGCAATTGATTACATATGATCTAATGACTTATTGTCAACATGAGCAGAATAACACGCCGTGTAATTAGGCATCATTATTCTACTAACCCTTCTGGTCTGCGAATGTTTTACAGATTCATCGTACCGTGATATGTATTTGCCTAGTTGTATGCGCAATACACTCGGTTTATATGCTGAGGTAGTTTTTTGCCATGTGACGCAATGAGCCGCTAGTTGGGAGAATAATGGCAGGTTATGTTTGTTAAGTGAATTTTTAATTATTTAAATTATTAATTGGCGTGACTTTGGCCTTGTGAAATACCTGTTATGAGTGCATTTTCACTAATAAGAGAAGCTCCACAATGATAATTCCAGTTGCTCTGGCGGCTGATGTAGATCCCTGCATGCCACGGCCACTGACCTTCATAAGCTGGTTTACCACCAGTGACCAAAGGTGCTGCCGGAGCCAGTGATTTACCACACCCTGAAATATATTATTATAATTATATTTGCAATTTCTCCAACAGTATTCTGATATCGAAAGGCATACTTGGAATGCATCTGAATGTGTCGCTGGTTTTCCAGGAGCCTTCCCCGAGGCAGGTTGCAAACGACACTGGAACAGGCGTGACAGTTTTGTGAAACTCGTCGCATTCGACCTGACACTGAGTTCCAACGGGGATGTCTGTGAGGTCTTTGTTGTTGTAATTAGCCCCACATGACACTTTAATTCCTCTCATTTGTGTCCGGAGATCACGGCAGAAGCCAGGCCTCCCTTTGCCTGAAAAATTATATGGGAATTATGCAGAATAATTAATGTAAAGTGAAGCCTACTTGATCCACTCATCTTGCAGACGAAACGTCTTAGTGCAGTGCAATACAGGTCATTCCATGTATGCCACGAGTCACCATACATCACTGCGCAATCCTCAGGCAACTCAAAGTCAGGCTGCCTTTCATCCCAGTTAGTAAAATCAGTCGGAGACCCATCTGTCCACCGCCATTCTATAGTTCCTGATGGAGTCTTGTGGAGTTTGAGCCCAAGATACGTGTACCCATGTATTTGTCCTGCGAGAAAATTGATTGCGGTTTGTGCGAGGCCCAGATAAGAGCAAACTTAAGTTACCTTTTAATGAATGAACATACCTACAAGATAATCCAGTTCTTCTTTGCTGTGTATGGACGCAAGGTCAGCTTTATCACGCATGTCTTGACATGTGATCCTAGCCCTCTCCCATGTGGTCTGGTACGTTGAGAAATAATAGCACACATTATTTCTGAAGTGCCATCCGCTAGGGCAGTCATCTGTCCAGGATGAAAATTATCTGTACACATGTATTTGCTGCGGCTTGTTAAACCGTACGTACTCTTGTCCGACTTGTAGCTGCAGGCAAAGTTATTCTTCTCTCGGCACAACAAGTTGTACCAGAGCCCCTTTTTGTCATGAGCAGCTGGATATGTTGCCATGCATTCTTCAGCGGCTGGGTGGCTAGGCTCTCCCGGATTCCAGTTGGTGTACGTAGAAGTAGATCCATCGGTCCAGCACCAGTTGTTGTTTCCACAATTGCTGTATCCAATCCAGTAATGATTATTCATATGTTCTAAGATGAGATTTAGTTATGATTATTAGTAGTACATAATAAGTTATATCATTATGATTCTACATGTTGAGCTCACCCGCCATAAATTTCATTTCTTGCTCACTCTCTATGCTTGCCAAATTTGCAGCCGGATTCTTCTCTTTGCACAGTCTGCGTGAGTCGTGCCAGTTGAAAAAGGCTGATGTGAAATGCTCGGAGAAGTAGTAGCAAAAGGAGCCGTTTTCTACCCAGCCTTCGGGACAGCAATTGACTCCAGAATCTGAGGAAATATGCAATCATGTTTTAATTAGGTGTTCATTAATGGATTAATTTGATGAAAATAATATATCTACCTGCCAAAATCCCGATGAACAAGACAAGTACTTTACTTGTACTGTACATCTTGATAATGGTTAGTGGAAATAACGTTTCTAGTGCTTTTCATTCACCTGTAATGAAATTGGATTTTAATTTATTATACATATAATTTTGAATTTTATATATTCTAATAGTTTTATCACCTCAGAAACTGTCTTTAAATATTGTTTAGACATAAGTGCGTGCATAATCTGAAATCTTTTGGTTAATACAGCCGGACCTTACAGCATGTCATTATGACATTTTCATGCTTGAATATTTCTAGTCTACTTATTACTTTACAGAAGTGAATACTTACAATATTCAGTAGACAATGAGAATATTATTCAGTAAAATATGTGTATAAATACGTACATATTGAAGCATTTCAACATCGTTGAGACCGCGTCTGGCAGCTAATGATGTGCCAACTCTAATAACCGAGGCGTCACCGGCTTTCAACTGATTTCGTAGAAGTCATGCAACTCTTCTTTTTGTCTCAATTGCAGCTTAATTACGACCTCAGGAGAGTCTCTGCCATTTCATTTTCATAACATACGAAAACTTACCTGAGCGTATTAAACTAATGTATAAATTACGACGCAATATTCTGTCATCTTGATCTGCCGCAATGTGAAGATCCAAACTGACCAGGTTTACAGTCACGTTTCCCCCTCAAGGTCAAGGTATGATCAGGTCTTTCTTGATTTTTTTTATTATAAATTTTTTGCGACTGTTAGTAAGCATCCCTTCGGGGCGAAGTAACCAAGAAAGAGTAAAAGCCTAATACTTCAATGAGGGCACATATGAACCAGCCAATTTCTACTTCAACTAACTTCACTTATGGCAAAACTGAATGAGTTGAAGCAAAGGACAGGATGAAAACGTAGCCAGTTTCGGAACAAGAATAAGAAAAATAGGACAATAAGAAATAAGAGAAGCAAGTAACGAAGGCACTGTCACAGGACAGATGGACAAGACACTCAAGGCACAACTCACAACACAATTTAAGAGAGGGTTACGATCGGAACACACAGGCAGAATGTTGAGCTGGAATAAAAAAAGACAACCTAGATGAGACAATTGAAGCAGCTAGTACAGAAGAAATGAATGAAAAATCTGGGATATATACGAAGGACAGGCACCAACGCAGGCACAAGCATTCTATACAGGAATGTGCCAGGCACCACATAACGGAGGATACTTCCAACCACACCCAGCATCGCAACCTGGATATGGGATGAATACATTCCCTCAATTCGTGTACGGAACGACACGACAACAAATGTATGTGAATGCAGCGTCGATGCCCTTTAAAACAAATAACCAAGGACAACATACTGGGCGCGAGATCGAGTATGTGCCGCAGTCAGCACATTGCAATGGAAATAGCACACCAGCGCAAGGCCAAGGCCGACCGGGAGGACAGGAGCGATCAGTCTCGGTGACGCACATTATGCAGGAAGGGCAGCAACCGCATCAGATGGCACAACAAACAAACGGCGGCCATGATGTCGGAACAATGTTTACAGAAAAGACACGCAATATCACATGCCAATAATCAATATAAAATTGCAACTGGTGTGGAATGCACGCTACTTGTGGATACCGGAGCGAAAATAAGTCTATTGGACCGGACTTTATTGGGAAAAGCTGCCTGGGGAGAAAATAGTCGAAATCGAAGCAGACATGACGGCTCGCGGCGTGACAGGCCACAATCTACAGCTATTAGGCATATGTGAATTAGAAATACAAGACGACATAGTAAGATTAAGTGACCAGTTGGACGAGGGGCGTGATCAACCTCTCGGCCTGGATCAACCTGTGTGGGGGGACAAATGGGGTTCCCATATCACAGCAGTATAGTCGTGTTTATTGTATTGTTTATTCTTTTTATTGTTATAGGATATAAGGTATACAAGTTTAGACAAGAACTACTTGGACAGTTCCAAGAGCACTTGTTGGCAAGAAGCGACCCGAGCAATCGTATACGGAGGTACTCAACGAGGTCGTGACAAACAGCAGACCACGAGTGATTGAGTAATTGTATGAGAGGAATTTAAACGTAAGAATTGTGCATCGTTTATGCTATTTAGGGCCCCCATGCATAAACAACGTACAATGACAGAAGTTGTGGGAAAGAAAAGGGAAGTTATTAGGTTATTTGATTGTTTTACAGTGTATTTTCTTATGTTTTTTTCTGTGTGTTTGAGGTTTTTTTTTAAGAAAGGGGGGAACATGGATGAACCCACTTATGTGAATTATTTTATGTGATTTTGTTTACTTTATTTATTTTTGGGACATGATAACGATATACTACCATACTATACCGAACGGTCACACATCCCATAACCAAAATGACTCACAATACTTGAAACACACTGTATTTTATTCATATAAAACACTTATTATGTGGATATGAACACCAAGTACAATATAACGACACAAGTAGAGGAACCTGGATTTCAAAATAAATTCTACTATTAGAACTGACCATTGGCTAGATTGACCCCTATCCACCTTGCGTATCGTCCAATTCTAGTGTAAAATGTAATACGTGTTGTATCGCAAGTGACTGATCCTCTTTGCCCAATCCCTGCGCTGACGAGGCCTTGAAGTGACCAGTGCTTGTCGAATGGTGGGCCACTCAAAAAGACCATTCCTCCGCCACTGTCGCCGTTGCAAGCGCCGGTTCCTAGTGGTGGAAATGATCATTAGTGATTCCTAGTTTTTAATGGGTATATGTTAAGTACCATTTTTGGTTCCGGCGCAGTATGTTGTTGAGCGCACGAATGAGCGATGTGCTGAAGGGAGACTCTCGATGCACTCTTGAGCTGACATCACGGGTATCTCTGCCATTTGCAGAGAATCAGCGATCTTTCCGTCATCAGTCAGACCCCATCCAACAACCTATTTGTAATTAAAGAGAACATATCAACTGGAACTTAGTAGCTCAACTAATGAACTCACGATTCCGGTGTTTCCATTTTGCAGCAGGGTTTGCTCTTCCAAAGTGTCCGAAGCTGATGGATAGCACACTGGACTCACGTATATGTTTATGTCTGCTGGCGAATCCAGTATGATAATCGCGATGTCTGAATCGAAATTGGCCGGATTGTAGCTCTCGTGCACGAATATCACTTTCACCTGTGAAGAACAGTGAATAATACCAATAGACAATCTGCCAGCTACAATAATATATAACCAGGTGTTTATCTGCCTCAGGTTATACGATCCAGACTTGTCGCATGTAATTTATTTTCAATTGTTGATGTTATTGTGGTTCAATAACTTATTGTCAACCTGGGCAGAGAAACATGCTGAGTAATTGAGCAACATAATGATACTAACCCTTCTTGTTTGTGAATATTTTGCAGATTCATCATAACGTGAGACGTATTTCCCTAACTGTATGCGCAGTTCACTTGGTTGAAGTGCTGAGGTAGTTTTGTGCAATGTGACGCAATGAGCAGCTACGATAATTATATTTGTTATTAATTGGCATGACTTTAGCCTTGTGAAGTACAGTCAGCATGTACCAGTTACCTGTTATCAGAGCATTTTCACTGATGAGAGAAGATCCGCAATGATAATTCCAGTTGCTCTGGCGGCTTCTGTAGATCCCAGCATGCCACGGCCACTGACCCTCGTAAGCTGGTTTACCACCAGTGACCAAAGGTGTTGCCGGAGCCAGTGATTTTCCACACCCTGAAATATGTTATCATATTATATTTGCAATTTCTCCAACAGTATTCTGATATCGAAAGGCATACTTGGAATGCATCTGAATGTGTCGCTTGTTTTCCACGAGCCTTCCCCGAGGCAAGTTGCAAACGACACCGGAACATTCGTGAGAGTCTTGTGAAACTCGTCGCATTCGATCTGACATTGGGTGCCAACAGGGACGTCAGTGAGGTCTTTGTTGTTGTAATTATCCCCACACGACACTTTAATTCCTCGCATTTGTGTCCGGAGATCACGGCAGAAGCCAGGCCTCCCTTTGCCTGAAAAATTATTTGGGGATTATGCAGAATAATTAATGTAAAGTGAAGCTTACTTGCTGCACTCATCTTGCAGACGAAACGTCTTGGCCTAGAGCATGCCAGGTCATTCCATGTATGCCACGAGTCACCATACATCACTACGCAATCCTCAGGCTCCACGAAGTCAGGCTGCTCTGCTTCCCAGTTAGTAAAATCAGTTGGTGACCCATCTGTCCACCGCCATTCTATAGCTCCTGATGGAGTCTTGTGGAGTTTGAGCCCAAGATACGTGTACGCATGTGTTAGCCCTGCAAGAAAAATGATGGCGTTATGTGCGAGGCCGGATAAGAGCAAACCAGTTAGCTTTCAATGATTATGTGCAGTGCAAAATCGATTAGTAATTTTTCTAGATAGTTTAGTGTTAGAATAACCTGCAACATAGTCCATTTCTTCCTGGCTGTGTATTGACGCAAGGTCAGCTTTATCGTGCATGTCTTGACATGTGCTCCTAGCCCTCTCCCATGTGGTCTTGTACGTTGCGAAATAATAGCACACATTATTCCTGAAGTGCCATCCGCTAGGGCAGTTATCTATCAAATACGAAAAAATTATACCGCATCACTAAGCTGCAGCTTATTGAACCGTACCGTTGTCCGACTTGAAGCTGCAGGCAAAGTGATACTTTTCTCGACACAACCAGTTGTACCACTGCCCCTTTTTGGCATCAGCAGCTGGATATATTGCGACACATTCTTCAGCAGCTGGGTGACTAGGCTCTCCTGGATTCCAGTTGGTGTACGTAGAAGTAGATCCATCGGTCCAGCACCAGTCGTTATTTCCACAACTGTTGTATCCAATCCAGTAGTGGTTGTTCATATTTTCTTAGATGTGAAATATTTTTAGTTACGATTTTTTAGTAGTAGGCTATACATAAGTTATATTGTTATGATTGCATGTTGAGCTTACCCGCCATAAATTTCATCTCTTGTTCACTCTCGATGCTTGCCAAGTCTGCGTCCGGATTCTTCTCTTTGCACAGTCTGCGTGAGTCGTGCCAGGTGAAGAATTCTGATGTGAAACGCTCAGAGAAGTAGTAGCAAAAGGAGCCATTTTCTACCCAGCCTTCGGGACAGCAATTGACTCCAGCAGAATCTGTGGAAATGTGCAATCATGTTTTCATCCAGTTTTGATTAGATGGATTAATCTGAATAATGAGCAGTAATTTTTATTACCTGCCAAAATCCAAATGAACAGGACAAGTACTTTACTTGTACTGTACATCTTGATAATTAATACAAATAACGGTTCTGGTTGTTTTGCATTCACCTGTAATGAAGTTGAATTTTAATTTTTGGAATTAATTGTATTATAATTGTTTTGTCAACTCACAAACTAGCTGTGAATATAATTTGGTTCATGACATGCATAATCTGAAATGTTTTTGATTAATTGAGCATAATAATTATTATTCTGGCATTTGATGCTTGCATTTTTCTATAGTATCTGCACTTATAACTCTTACAATATTCCGAAGACAATGATAATATTATTCAATGATGGGTGATCCCCCACTGTAAGTTTTCCCAAATTTTTTCCTAAATAATCATATCCTTTCAGCAGATTATAAACATTCAATGAAATGCGCACAAAATACACTCAATATTCAGTGAAGCGTTTTGACATCATTTTGAACGCGTCTCGAGCGCGTCTGGCAGCTTCTAATGATGTGCTCTGTATTGCTTAGACGTCACCCGTTTTGTTTTAACTGAATTCGCAGAAGTCAAGCGAACTGGTATTTTTTGTTGCAATTGTAGCTTAATTACGATCTCAAGAAGGTCTCTGCCATCACATACTATATATAATAAGAGACGAATAAGACGAAAACTTACCTGAGCTTACAAAATTAATATTTAAATTGCGACGCCATGTCTGTCCTCTTGATCTGCCGCACTGTGAAGATCCAAACTGACCAGGTTATACGTCACGGTTTCCCCTCAAGGTCAAGGCATGAGCAAGTCTTTCCTGATTTTTATTTTATTTTAATTTTTTTTTTTTTTGCGAATGGTCGTAATAAGCATGCCTTCGGGGCGAAGTAACCAGAAAGAGTAAAAGCCAAATACTTATTCAATGAGGGTACATGAACCGGCCCATTTCTGACAACAGATTTAATAATACTGTGTACTTCAACTTGTCATAAACTCTTGAGACACATGTGTCAAATATTATGACTGAGTTTTTTGTAGCAATGTGTAACAAATGTATTTTTTCATCCCATAACAAGAACTCCCAATACTTGAAACACACTTTACTTGTATATCAATCTGGGGTGAATATAAATTATGTACCACAGTATTAATTTTTCCTAGCAAAAACTATAGCTAATTTAAGATAAATAATAGATAAATTTTTACCTGGATGTATTGTATTCTGTCAGGATTGAAAATGTTCTTCTGTGTCAAGCAATATTCGGTTTCCTTCGGGGACTCAAACTTCCTTTACCTCACTTGTTAATGTCAATATCAAAGATTCACATGTACTGTATAGGTGTCGTGCTACACAATTTTTGTGTTTGTAGCTTATATGTCCAGATAACCTAATGCAATAAGACTTGCTACTTGTATACATAGTGCTTGTGTAATATCCTTTTGATAAGACCAGTACTTACCAAACAGTGGAATTTTTTTGGCAAGGAAGTCGGAAGTGGTCTGACGAAAAATTGACCACACATCCTGATACCTCTTATTGTGGGTTCACTTCAGTGACTATCGTGATCAATGAAGTATTTATTCTTATTAAACTCTTATTATTTGGGTATGAACACCCAGTAAAATAACGACACCCCTTTGGTATTACACAAGTAGAGGAACGTGGATTCAAAGGAAACTCGACTATTTGAAGTGTCCATTGGCTAGATTGACCCCTATCCACCTTGCGTAGCGTCCTATTCTAGTGTAAAATGTAATACGTGTTGTATCGCAAGTGACTGATCCTCTTTGCCCAATCCCTGCGCTGACGAGGCCTTGAAGTGACCAGTGCTTGTCGAATGGTGGGCCACTCAAAAAGACCATTCCTCCGCCACTGTCGCCATGGCAAGCGCCGGTTCCTAGCAGAGGACATGGCCGTTAGCAATTTCTATATCGTAATTGGTATAATATGTTAAGTACCATTTTTGGTTCCGGCGCAGTATGTTGTTGAGCGCACGAATGAGCGATGTGCTGAAGGGAGACTCTCGATGCAATCTTGAGCTGACATCACGGGTATCTCTGCCATTTGCAGAGAATCAGCGATCTTTCCATCATCAGTCAGACCCCATCCCACAACCTATTTGTAATTAACAGGCCATATCAGCTGGGACTTAGTAGCTCAACTAATGAACTCACGATTCCAGTGTTTCCATTTTGAAGCAGGGTTTGCTCTTCCAAAGTGTCCGAAGCTGAAGGATAACACACTGGACTCACGTATACGTTTATGTCTGCTGGTGACTCCAGTATGATCATCGCAATGTCTGAATCGAAATTGGCCGGATTGTAGCTCTCGTGCACGAGTATCATTTTGACCTGTGGAGTAGTACCATGATTAATGCGGTTGAACAACCTTGAGCATAGAAACACGCTGCGTAATTAGGCAACATAATGATACTAGCCCTTCTTGTTTGTGAATGTTTCGCAGATTCATCGAACCGTGAGACGTATTTTCCAAGTTGTATGCGCAGTTCACTTGGTTCAAATGCTGAGGTAGTTTTTTGCCATGTGACGCAATGAGCAGCTATGGTAATTATTTTGATTATTAATTGGCATGGATTTGACCTTGTGAAGTACCTGTTTCAGCCTGTTATGTACCTGTTATGAGTGCATTTTCACTGATGAGAGAAGATCCGCAATGATAATGCCAGTTGCTCTGGCGGCTTCTGTAGATCCCTGCATGCCACGGCCACTGACCTTCGTAAGCTGGTTTACCACCAGTGACCAAAGGTGTTGCCGGAGCCAGTGATTTACCACACCCTGAAATATATTATTATAATTATATTTGCAATTTCTCCAACAGTATTCTGATATCGAAAGGCATACTTGGAATGCATCTGAATGTGTCGCTGGTTTTCCAGGAGCCTTCCCCGAGGCAAGTTGCAAACGACACCGGAACATGAGTGAGAGTCTTGTGAAACTCGTCGCATTCGACCTGACATTGGGTTCCAACGGGGACGTCAGTGAGCTCTTTGTTGTTGTAATTAGCCCCACACGACACTTTAATTCCTCGCATTTGTGTCCGGAGATCACGGCAGAAGCCAAGCCTGCCTTTGCCTGAAAAATTATTTGCGGATTATGCAGAATAATTAATGTAAAGTGAAGCCTACTTGATGCACTCATCTTGCAGACGAAACGTCTCGGTGAAAAGCAATACAGGTCATTCCATGTATGCCACGAGTCACCATACATCACTCCGCAACCCTCAGGCTCCATAAAATTAGGCTCATTTTCATCCCAGTTAGTAAAATCAGTTGGAGACCCATCTGTCCACCTCCATTCAAAAGTACGTGACGTAGTATTGGGCAGGTTGACAAGGAGTTTGAGTCCGAGATACGTGAACCCATGTATTTGTCCTGCAAGAAATATGATGGCGGTATGTGCGATGCTAGCAAACCAGTTAGCTTTTAATGAATATACTTACCTACAAGATAATCCAGTTCTTCTTTGCTGTGTATGGACGCAAGGTCAGCTTTATTATGCATGTCTTGACATGTGCTCCTAGCCCTCTCCCATGTGGTCTGGTACGTTGAGAAATAATAGCACACATTATTCCTGAAGTGCCATCCGCTAGGGCAGTCATCTGTCCAGGATGAAAATTATCTACGCGTGTATTTGCTTGTTAAACTGTACGTATATACCATTGTCCGACTTGTAGCTGCAGGCAAAGTGATACCTGAGTCGACACTGCTGGTTGTGCCACAGGCCCTTTTTGGCATCAGCAGCTGGATACATTGCGACACATTCTTCACCTTCAGGGTGACTAGGCTCTCCTGGATTCCAGTTGGTGTACGTAGAAGTAGATCCATCAGCCCAGCACCAGTCGTCGCCTCCACAACTGTAGTATCCAATCCAGTAGTGGTTGTTCATATGTTCTTAAGATGAGAGTTTAGTTATGATTATTTGTAGCACATAAGTTTATATCGTTATATAATTTACATGTTGAGCTTACCAGCTACAAATTTCATTTCTTGCTCACTCTCGATGGTTGCCAAATGTGCCTCCGGATTCTTCTCTTTGCACAGTCTGAGTGAGTCGTACCAGGTGAATTTGTCTGATGTGAAACTCTCTGAGAAGTAGTAGCAAAAGGAGCCGTTTTCTACCCAGCCTTCGGGACAGCAATTGACTCCAGAATCTGTGGAAATGTGCGATCATGTCTTAATTAGGTTTTGATTAATGGATTCATTTGATCAAAATAATATATCTACCTGCCAAAATCCAGATGAAGAAGACAAGTACTTTACTTGTTCTGTCCATCTTCATTATTTGTAGAGATAATGTTGTTTCTGGTCCTTTGTGTTAACCTGTAATAAAATTGGATTTGAATTTAATATAATTGATTTTTTATTAGGATTTTACGCCGTTAAATAGTTTTAATTTTTGGATTCTGATGGGTTTGTCAAATCACAAACCCGGCTGCAAAATGTACTTTAGATTATATAGAAGTTTAGATTGCAGTATCTGAAAACTTGTGGTTAATTCAGTCAGCCATTATAGAGCGCATACTTAAAATCATAATATCAGTTTATGCTTGCATTTTTCTACATATTAATTTACACAAGTGAATACTTACAATATTCAGAAGCCAATGAGAATATTATTCAATGATGGGTGATTCCCCACTGTAAGGTCTTCCAGAAACACGCCATATTTTTTTCCCTTGAAACTTTATTATCAGCAATGCCAGAAAATTATGAGCATTCGATCTGCATAAGTTACACCAATAATGAAGCGTTCCAACATCAATAATTTTGAGCGCGTCTTGAGCACGTCTGACAGCTATAATGACGTGCTAATGCTGAGACGTCACCGGTTTTTAACTGAATTTGAAGAAGTCATGCGTCTCGTATTTTTGTTGCAATTGCAGCTTAATTACGATCTTAGTAAGGCTTCGACCATTACATGATACCCGATGATATTGAAGACTTACCTGAGCGTATTAAAGCTAATATTTAAATCACGACGCAATGTCTGCCCTCTTCATCTTCTGCACTGTGAAGATGCAAACTGACCATGTCACGTTTTCACCTCAAGGTTAAGGTATGGGCAAGTCTTTCCTCTTTTTTTATATATTAATTTTTTTGCGACAGAGATTCACAGCGGGCATGTTCTACAGATATTTTTTTTTTAGCTTAGGCATATATTATGGCTAGAGAGCCTAAGGCAATATATACTTGCTACTTATACAAGATGGTAGAGGATAGACAGACAGAGACGCAGACAGAGAAACAGACAGACTCACAAACCGCTTTATTTATATATAGATAACAATGACAGATATTATTAGAACTGACCATTGGCTAGATTGACCCCAATCCACCTTGCGTATCGTCCAATTCTAGTGTAAAATGTAATACGTGTTGTATCGCAAGTGACTGATCCTCTTTGCCCAATCCCTGCGCTGACGAGGCCTTGAAGTGACCAGTGTTTGTCGAATGGTGGGCCACTCAAAAAGACCATTCCTCCGCCACTGTCGCCGTTGCAAGCACCGGTTCCTACAGCAAAGGACATGGTCGTTAGCTATTTTTGGCCATTAATTATTGATGTATGTTAAGTACCATCTTTGGTTCCGGTGCAGTATGTTGTTGAAGGCACGAATGAGAGATGTGCTGACGGGAGACTCTCGATGCACTCTTGAGCTGACATCACGGGTATCTCTGCCATTTGCAGGGAATCAGCGATCTTTCCGTTATCAGTCAGACCCCATCCCACTACCTATTGTACATAACATTAACAGGACATATCAGCTGGGACTTAGTAGCTCAACTAATGAACTCACGATTCCAGTGTTTCCATTTTGAAGCAGGGTTTGCTCTTCCAAAGTGTCCGAAGCTGATGGATAGCACACTGGGCGCACGTATATGTTTATGTCCGCTGGTGAGTCCAGTATGATCATCGCAATGTCTGATTCAAATTTGGCCGGATTGTAGCTCCCATGCACGAATATCATTTTAACCTATGGAATAACACAGTGACATTCAGTTCGTTGATGCTGCATAATTAGGCAGCATTATGATACTAACCCTTCTTGTTTGTGAATGTTTCTCAGATTCATCGAACCGTGAGCCGTATTTCCCTAGTTGTATGCGCAGTTCACTTGGTTCAAGTGCTGAAGTAGTGTTGTGCCATGTGACGCAATGAGCAGCTAGTTGGGAAATGACAGGTTATAGGTTAATTATTTTTATTATTAATTTACATGACTTTGGTCTCATGGAGTACCTGTTATGAGTGCATTTTCACTAATGAGAGAAGATCCGCAATGATAATTCCAGTTTCTCTGGTGGCTGATGTAGATCCCTGCATGCCACGGCCACTGACCCTCGTAAGCTGGTTTACCACCAGTGACCAAAGGTGTTGCCGGAGCCAGTGATTTTCCACACCCTGAAATATATGATTATAATATTTGCAATTTCTCCAACAGTATTCTGATATCGAAAGGCATACTTGGAATGCATCTGAATGTGTCGCTGGTTCTCCACGAGCTTTCCCCGAGGCAAGTTGCAAATGACACCGGAACATTCGTGACCGTTTTGTGAAACTCGTCGCATTCGATCTGACACTGGGTTCCAACGGGGACGTCAGTGAGGTCTTTGTTGTTGTAATTATCCCCACACGACACTTTAATTCCTCGCATTTGTGTCCGGAGATCACGGCAGAAGCCAGGCCTCCCTTTGCCTGAAAGATTATTTGGGAATTATGCAGAATAATTATTAACGCAATGTGAAGCTTACTTGCTCCACTCAGCATCTTGCAGACGAATCGTCTTTTCTTAGAGCATGCCAGGTCATTCCATGTAAGCCACGAGTCACCATACATCACTACGCAATCCTCAGGCTCCACAAAGTCAGGCTGCCCTTCATTCCAGTTAGTAAAATAAGTTGGTGACCCATCTGTCCACCGCCATTCTATAGTTCCTGATGGAGTCTTGTGGAGTTTGAGCCCAAGATACGTGTACCCATGTATTTGTCCTGCGAGAAAAATGATGGCGGTATGTGCGAGGCCGGATAAGAGCAAACCAGTTAGCTTTTAATGGATATACTTACTTACAAGATAATCCAGTTCATCTTGGCTGTGTATCGACGCAAGATCAGCTTTATCATGCATGTCTCGACATGTGATCCTAGCCCTCTGCCATGTGGTGCGGTACGTTGAGAAATAATAGCACACATTATTCCTGAAGTGCCATCCGCTAGGGCAGTCATCTATCAAAGATGAAGATTATACATCATCAGTATGTCTCAGCTTATGAAACTGAATGTACAGTACCGTAGTTCGACTTGTAGCTGCAGGCAAAGTGATTCTTGTGTCGACACAACAAGTTGTACCAGAGCCCCTTTTTGGCATGGGCAGCTGGATACGTTGCGACACATTCTTCAGCAGCTGGATGACTAGGCTCTCCTGGATTCCAGTTGGTGTAAGTAGAACCAGATCCATCAGCCCAGCACCAGTTGTTGTTTCCACAACTGCTGTACCCAATCCAGTAATGATTGTTCATATGTTCTAAAATTTTGTAGTTGTGATTATTTTATAGCATAATATACGTACATTATAATGATTGCATATTGAGCTTACCCGCTACAAATTCCATTTCTTTCTCACTCTCGATGCTTGCCAAATTTGAGTCCGGATTCTTCTCTTTGCACAGTCTGCGTGACTCGTGCCAGTTGAAAAATTCTGATGTGAAATCCTCTGAGAAGTAGTAGCAAAAGGAGCCATTTTCTACCCAGCCTTCGGGACAGCAACTGACTCCATAATCTGAGGAAATAATTATGCAATTATCATGTTTTCATTTGGTTTTGATTAATGATTAATCTGAATATTTATCAAAAAAATAATTTACCTGTCAAAAGCCAAATGAAAATAACAAGTGATTTACTTGTTCTATACATCCTGATGATTTGTAGAAATGATGTTGTTTCGAGTGCTGCCTTGCATTCACCTGAAATGAACTGGCATAAATGCACTCAATATTGAAGAGTTTCGACATTGTTGTGACCTCGTCTCGGGGGGGGGGGGGNGGGGGGGGGTCTGGCAGCTAATTATGTGCTCAGTATTGTTGAGACGTCACCGGTTTTTAATTGAATTCTCGGAAGTCATGCGACTCGTATTTTTGTTTCAATAATTGCAGCTTAAACCCTTCGTCGCTACCACCTAGATTTTAGCTTGGAAACGCCAACTCTGAAGATAAAGACAAGCTCTTTTACAAATAATAACAGCTATATTTACCCATTAATGGACAAACACTATGAATGTGTTACGAACAATTTTACTACACTATAAGTCGCTAAATTAATTTACAAAAAGACCGCCCTTAAAACACTCTAAATTAGACATTTGGCCGGCACTACTCTTACTTCGAATTTTTAAGGGGGTCTTTTTGGAAATTAATTTAGGGACTTCTAGAGGGGGGAAATTATTGTTCACAACTCATTCATAGTGTTTTCCATGAGTTGGTAAATGTAGTTGTTATTATTTGTAAAATATGTAGATTGCATTTATCTTCAGGGTATAGGCGCGTAAGCTAAAATCTTGGCTTTTTTTTTTGGCCTAGCTGGTAGTGAAATGGTTTACGATCTTTACTCTTACATGATATCAAACGAGATTAAAGACTTACCTGAGCGTATTAAGATCTATATTATTTAAATCACGACGCAATGTCTGCCCTCTTCATCTTCTGTACTGTGAAGATGCAAACTGGTCATTTTTCTACGTAATGTTTTCACCTCAAGGTCAAGGTATATGGGCAAGTCTTTCCTGTTGTTTTTTCTTATTTTTTTGCGATAGTTAAGAATCCCTTGGGGGTGAAGTAATAAAGGTATCAGTATAGTAAGAGCCGAATATTTTAATAGGCCTATTAAAATATTCGAGTGTGTTACATGCTGTGGAATATGCACATATTCATCTTCATTTATCTCACGTGTTCTTGTCAATGCCAAAGATTCATTAGCAATATGTTCTACAAGTACATACAGTACAAAAAATTCAAAGCTGGTTAGCCTTAGAAGGCAATGTTGTATGCTACTTGTACAGGATGTTAAATTTAAATCTTGTACTCTATACAATTTGACAATACTAAAATTACGAGTTATTTGTATAGGGAAGTAGGAAGTGGTCTGATAAGTTCAAGTCGGTTCAAGTTTCCACATCCTGACACCTCTAATTTACCACAATAATGGGTATTAGCTAGGGGAAAAAAATTAACTGCGCCGAACACTTAACCGAAGTAAATCTATCAGAAAATCCACTTATTAAACTAATATTATCAGCTGGAAAAAAAAAACATTGTTGCTTGAATAATATTTTTACACTTTATGATTTATTGCAAGGAAATACATGCATACAATAATTATTATTGAGAAAATGTTAGATCCGTCCGAGTGCGAGGGTCACTCCTATCCATCTCGTATATTTTCCGACCCTAGTGTATAACGACACTACTTGTGTAGGGTCACAGGTCACGGTCCTTTTTTGCCCGATTCCAACGCTGACTATGCCCTGAAGTGACCAGTGTTCGTCGAATGTAGGACCGCTCAAAAAGACCATTCCTCCTCCACTGTGGCCATTACAAGCGCCAGTTCCTAAACAATGAAAAGTACATATAGTCGTTACTTATTAACATTGCTGACAATTACCGTTACCGTCTTGGTGTCCAGCGCAGTATGTCGTGGATCGGACAAACGAAGGAGACAGATTTTCGATGCAATCCTGAGGTGACTTAACTGCAATCTCCGCCATTTGAAATACGTCTGACATTATTTCGTCATCAGTCCGACCCCATCCCATCACCTGTTAATTATTTAGTTAATTAATTAATTAATTAACAACAAACCCAAACTGCAAGCAATGAACTTACGATTCCAGTGTTTCCGACCTGAAGAAGAGTCTCTTCTTCCAAAGTGTCCGAATCTGTTGGATAGCACACTGGACTAACGTGATTATTAATGTCCACTGGCTTGTCCAGTATGATCACTGCAATGTCCGAATCGTAATTGACCGGATTGTAGTTTTCATGCACGAATATCGTTTTGATCTGTTGGTTTTAAATAATACGAGTTAACCCCCATGATTTTTTGCACACATGTTGCTTATTCTTACTTTTCGTGTTTGCGAATTTGTTACAGACTCGTTGTATTGCGAATAATGCTTTCCCAGCTGGATTCGAAGCATGTTTGGTTGAATCAACGACACTTCTTTTTGCATAGTCACACAATGAGCAGCTGTGTTCAAAAAGGAGACTAATTAGCACTTTTTTAAAATATCAATACATTTTTTTACTAGTCTTGCCTGTAATCAAAGCATCTTCTGTAATTAGAGACGCGCCGCAATGATAATTCCAGTTGCTTTTGTGGTTCATGTAAATTGCTGCATGCCATGGCCATTGTCCTTGTGATGGTATACCACCTGGATTTGCAGGAGCCAGAGACTTTCCACATACTTAAAAAAATAATTAGCAGTTCTCATTAAGAATGGTACGTAACACCGTGTGTGCTTACTTGGAACACATTTGAACGTTTCGCTTGTTCTCCAGGAGCCGTCTCCAAGACAGGTGGCAAATGACATTGGAATGTTGCTAATTGATGTATGCAAATCGTCACACTCGACTTGACACTGGGTTCCAACAGGCACGTCAACAATCGAGCCATTGTCACCACAAGTCATCTTAATTCCTCTCAGCTGTTTGCGAAGATCGGGACAAAAGTCAGGCTCGTATTTCCCTGCAATTTGCGAAATATGATTATCTGTCTATAGTTCCTACATGGCCCACGTACTTTTTGCGCTCATTTTGCAAACAAACGGCCTGTGCTGAGAGCAACTTATGTCGTTCCACTGCCCATTGTTGTCGTACATTATTGCGCAGTTTTCGGCCTCCAGAAAGTTCGGTTCTCCTTTGTTCCAGTTGAAATAATTGGTAGGAGAATCATCGGTCCATCGCCATTCAATCCTGGATCCTCTGAGCATCTTAAGTCCAATAAACGTGTCTCTTCGCATATGTCCTGAAAATATGTATAACTTATATGAGAACCTTTATACACAATAGAATAATGAGTGCGTACTTGTGAAAAACTCTTGTTCTTCTTGGCTGTGTAACGATGCAAGGTCTGCTCCTTCTTGCATGTCCTGACAGATGTATCTGGCCCTCTCCCATGATGTCGCATAGCCAGAAAAGTAGTAACACACGTAATTGTTGAACAGCCATCTGTCAGGGCACTCATCTGACAAGTAAATGTGCTGGTAATTAGTATATAGGAACAAAGTGTACACAGAGAGATTGTATATACATACTGCTGTACGGCTTGAAACTGCAGGCGAAATTATTACTGTCGGTACACTTCACATTGTTCCACCTTCCTTTCCATGACTCGTTTTCTGAAGTTTTGTACACCGCAACACACTCTTCGGCCTCTGGATAATTGGGCTCACCTTTCTTCCAATTAGTGTATGTCGATTTTGACTCGTCTGTCCAACACCAATCGTTCTTCTCACATCTGTTGTATCCGAGCCAAATATCCGCAGATATCCAGCCTGGCATGTATGAGAAAATATTGTTGCTTACATTGTATTGTTGTGGTGATCGCGACTTACC
This sequence comes from Catajapyx aquilonaris, assembly GCA_000934665.2. Classification (NCBI taxonomy): domain Eukaryota; kingdom Metazoa; phylum Arthropoda; class Diplura; order Dicellurata; family Japygidae; genus Catajapyx; species Catajapyx aquilonaris. Next base: position 28,397 of record JYFJ02004100.1, read on the forward strand.
TTGTAAGAATTTGTTTTCTGCTTGATCATCTACGCTGGCCAGATCCGCTGTTTTGTCAATCTCTTTGCACACTCTGTGAGCATCGAACCAGTTGAGAGCATCGGGGACAAATCGGTAGTAATAATCGCCATGGTGTGTCCATCCTTCGGGACAACAATTTATTCCGAAATCTGCCGAATTTTTGTAAAATCATATATGATTGCATAAGCTGTCACGAAAGAATTCATATAATTACTGTACCTGCCAAAATCGAAGCGTAGAAGACTAGCACATGAATGGAATTCATATTATTCCCAACCAATTTAATTACTCCGATCTAAAATGTACAATCTGTAATTAGTGTAACCTCACATACAGTAGTAAGAACATGCATACTTGCATTATTATGTAATGATCACTGCCTTTTTCTTAGAAGCTTTAATTGTGTCAATAACCTGTTTAGCTTAATTTAAAACTCACTCATCTGCTGGCATGCCACTTGCAAACAAAGGTTAATCAGCAAATCTTACCTGCACGAAGTCTTCATTCACACTGACCGTTCTTGTCAAGGTCAGCGATGCAGCACCAGTTTTTTTCTTCTTCAACTTAATATGGCTACTTTAGCCAAAGGCGACAGCTCTGATCTACTATAGAAACTAGAGGGTGTATACAGCAGGAAATGATAAAACCAGTACCTACGAATTTCGAAATGGGTAACCACGGAAGTCGGATGTGGTCTGATAAGGTCTGTTTATACATGAACTTTTATTTGCCTCCAACAACTTGAACAATATTTAAAAATGCAAACAATGGTGTCATGGTTGTCACACCATCAGAAGTGTCCAAGAGCGAGGTTGAGTCCGATCCACCTTGCGTACCGACCAATTCTGGTGTAAAAAGACACGTAGGAGGAGTCGCATCTGGCAATTGGACCCTTCCCGATCCCTGCACTGACGATGCCCTGAAGTGACCAGTGCTTGTCGAATGAAGGGCCGCTCAAGAAGACCATCCCTCCGCCACTGTCGCCGTTACAAGCGCCAGTTCCTTTAAAAGGGAAAGATGTTGTTAGCAGTGGTCCATCAACAGCTTCCAGTATACACGTTACCATCTCCAGCTCCAGCGCAGTAGGTTGTTGATCTGACAAAAGTGCGATGTGATGGGTCCAGTTTCGCGATGCATTCTTGAGCTGATATGACTGGTATCTCGGCCATTTGCAGTGTCCCTGAGACTTCTTCTGTGTCTGTCCGACCCCATCCAACCACCTGTCAAATTACATGATGATGAGTATCTTATTGTCATGCGGTTTCCACACAAAGTAAAACGAAACTCACAATTCCGGTGTTTCCATTTTGTAGCAAAGTTTGCTCCTCCAAAGTGTCGGAAGCTGATGGATAACACACTGGACTCACGTATATGTTAATGGTCACTGGAGAATCCAGTATGATCACAGCAATGTCTGAATCGAAATTGGCCGGATTGTAGCTCTCGTGAACGAATATCCTCTTGATCTGTGGGATTATTTAAAAAAAAAAAAAACAGTTATGGATTTTGTGGAATATAATTCTGAGAGGAATTTGCGAAGATTTATTTAAAGAAAAAACAAGCAATAGAGTTTTTTGCTAGATAAATGCTAATATTTTCTGCATTTTAATGGGGGGAAAACTGGTACGCACTGTTCTTGTCTGCGAATTTGTTTCAGATTCGTTGTAATGCGAGCCGTACTTTCCAAGCTGGATTCGCATTTGGTCCTGTTGAATCAAAGAAGTAGTTCTACCCGAAGTCACACAGTGAGCAGCTAGATTTTGTTTAATTGTTAATATTTTGCTTTTTTAAAAAAAAGTATGACTTCAGTTAGTCTTGCCTGTGATGAGAGCATTATCAGATATGAGCGAAGATCCGCAGCGGTAACTCCAGTTGTTACGACGATTGATGTAAATGGCTGCATGCCATGGCCATTGACCCTCGTATGTTGGTGTACCACCTTTAACCAATGGTGTTGCAGGAGCCAGGGACTTTCCACATACTGAAATTACATTTTTGCGTATTTGTCTCGTGAAGACATTAATTTTATAATGACTTATAATTTACCAGGAACACATCTGAACGAATCTGTCGTTTTCCAAGATCCATCGTCGAGACATGTTGCAAATGACACATGAATGTTGGTAGTTGCCCTGTGAAACTCGTCGCATTCGATCTGACACCTAGTCCCAGCTTTAACGTCATCGATAGGACCATTGTTGTTTTCACCACACGTCGCTCTAATTCCTCGCATTGTTGTGCGAAGATCGGGGCAGAATCCGGGCGCTTCATTGGCTGATTTTGTATGGAAATACAATTAATTAGTTCAGTGTTGCTGTATACAGTACTTAAGGATTTGAATTGTATTTACCTATTGCGCTCAACTTGCAGACAAAAGGAATGTTGTGAGAGCAGCGCACGTCGTTCCACGTTCCATGTTTGTTGTAATCAATTATTGCGCAGTTTTCGGCCTCCAGAAAATTCGGTTCGCCTTCGTTCCAGTTGATATAATCTGTTGGAGAACCGTCTGTCCATTGCCATTCAATGGCCAATTGGAGTCTGAGAATCTTCAGTCCAATGAATGTGTTTTTCGGTATATGTTCTGGAAAAATATGACAATTAATATCTAGACATTAAATATGTACTTTGACGTTTGTGTCAATTTGTGAAGGAGAAATTTTCGGAAATTTTTGTGCACATTTTCAATCCCTCTTTATTATAAGACACGTACCTGTGATAAAATCCTGTTCTTCCTGGGTGTGTACTGAAGCAAGATCAGCTTTGTCATGCATGTCTTGACACGTGCTCCTGGCCCTCTCCCATGTGGTTGCGTACCGAGAAAAGTAGTAACACGCGTTACTCTTGAATCTCCATCCTTCAGGACACTCATCTGATGATCAGGATAAAACATTGTTCCAGCTTTTTTTTTTCTTGGACATGTAATACTACTTACTGTTTTCAGTCTTGAAGGTGCAGGCAAAATGATTTCTGTCGGTACACTTCACATTGTTCCACTTGCCATCCCATGTTGCTGATGGGTCTTCTGGAGTTTTGTACACCGAAACACACTCTTCGGGCACAGGATAGTTGGGCTCACCTTCCTGCCAATTAGTGTACGTGGTCGTAGACTCGTCTGTCCAACACCAATCGCTCTTCACGCATCTGTTGTATCCGAGCCAAGTGTGAGAAGATATCCGGCCTGGATTTTTTTTTTTTTTGAAGAATATTATTTTGCACAGCCGCCGGTTGAAACGTAACTGGCGATTGGCTCACTTTTCAGAAATTCCATTTCTGGTTCATCCTCGACACTGGCCAAGTCAGCTAATCTGTTCTTCTCTTTGCACAATCGTCGAGAATCGAACCAGTTGACGGCGTCGGTGGAAAAATAGTAGCAAAATGTGCCATGTTCTATCCAGCCTTCAGAGCAGCAGTCTATTCCGTAATCTGCATAGTATTTATAAGTAATTAAATGAAGCCCCATATTGCATTACCATGTATAATGCTGTATAATAATCTAAAATTAAAATTTCCATACACCAGGAAATCTTTTTGTGTGTGTCGAAGTGATGCAATTTTATGCTCGTTAAAATCATTTCAATATTTTGTTTATTACGCGTGACAGAATGTTTTTTTTTTTAATTTTCTGGCAAAGTTACGGTAATATTAATGATCAATATTTTCATCAACCCACTCTGTCATTACTGTCCTGCTTAATTATTATTATTAGTGTGATAGACTGATAGCAAGAGCTAATAACTGATAGTAATAATTTTCGTCAGTTCTTCTCCTCTGCATTTTAGTAAACGTGATTGGTGTACAGTACATACATACGGTTATAGTATACTGTAGACTTTTCCTTACACATAATCAATATTAGCATATTAAAATGCAGAATGATAATTACACTGTATGATACCTGACAAAATCCAAGCCAAGTAGATAAGTATCTTCATGTAGTTCATATTTCACCGTGAAGGAAAATTGATTTCTAATATCTTCACTCACTTATCTGAAAATAATGAAACTGGTATTTGCACGTGTAAAATGGGTGCCTGAAATGAATTACGTGTAAGTAGGTTGATGTTATTTAATTCCACTAAAGGCAACGGATTTCTTAGAGTGACCAGACACGCCCCCCCGGGCGAACCAATGGGGTCGCTTGTACGACCGTGCGTCACAGTGAGGTTGCCAGGTGAAATACATAAATGTAATTAACATGTGTATTTTAAAAAGGAATTCGACCGATATCAATTATTTGGTTCTGACATAATTTATGAACACTAAAGCATTATTTAGAATAGCGTAATAGAAAAATTAAAATCAGCAACCTTGCCACATGGGGACTACTTTCAAGGCGAGAGACTAAAGAGCATCGGGATCCGTGCCCGCGTAATTTCGAAGCATTGTTCCGAATCCAAGGAAACGGTGTTCGAATCTCTTCTTTTCACTTCTTTTCGGCGCGCATAAGCACCATCGGAATAAGGTGTCCCTCTGGCGGAGGGATACATGTTGTCATGGTGCCAAAGTGGTGGGGGGAGAAGTTGGGGAGGAGGGAGGAGGGAGGAGAGAAGTTTGTTTGGGGGCGGGGCCATGGGCCCAGCAGTTCACTCTAAGAAATCCATTGCCTATAGCATTACCCTTTAAAGACACCTCCATAAATCCTCATAAACGGTTATTTTCAACAACAAAAAATTGATCCTGTGATTCATAGTATAAAGCATGGACATGCGGTTAATTTTTAAGCGATTCAAATAATTAATAACTAAATCATGACCCAATAAATGGCTCAAGAACAAGCCCAGCACTATACAATTTTCTATATTTAATCCTTTCATGAGCCCAACCCTATCAACAACATTGTTTGGATTAATGTTCTCTTAAATGTTCTACCAGAGTAATAAAAAGTGATGTAAACGACTTACTATAAGTGACGTTCCCATTAAAATACTATCTCCAGAAAAATTCGCAGTGTGTTGAGCCTTGACTTTCAAGCAGCACACTATTCTGCTCGACTGCCTTCTGCCTCTATCTGACGTCACGTTGTCTTGCTCAAGGTCAGTTGTATGCACCAGTCTATCCAGTCTCTTCACAGCTAATTATTATTACTTGTTTCATGTACGCATGAAGCATGTTACCAGCAGCTATACACCAGTTTATTGGGTGGAGAAGAAGGGGCGGGGGAGAAAAAGAAATATTTTGCACTCTTATGGTGTTTCATCATGCACACCGGAAGTGGTTTAAATCATGTGTAGGCTATACTTGCGTCCGTTTCCGGTACGATGTAATCCTTCACCCTTACCTTTCCTTACATACTCCTTTATTATTTATGTAGTTCACTAAAACTAACATTTAGAGGAAAGAAATCATTAACATCATATTCTTATTCAGACCCAGATCAGCCCAGATGATAAATATAGGAAATTAGCCCATGCATTTACTGGAAACGTTTCCTTCATTAACTTTATTTAAAAAAGTTGCAAATATATGCAGCTACAGGGTGTTCCATGTATTTGGGTCGTTTTTGGTTGTCACTCATCATCATATTGTCCATAGTTAATTTTTGTAGCTTCTCGCACTCCGATCCAGGTGGTCGAATAAAGCGACATCAGAAGTGTCCAAGAGCGAGGTTGACTCCGATCCACCTGGCGTACCGACCAACTCGGGTGTAAAAAGACACGTAGGATGCATCGCATTTGGCAGTTTGACCCTTCCCGATCCCTGCACTGACGATGCCCTGGAGTGACCAGTGCTTGTCAAATGAAGGGCCGCTCAAGAAGACCATCCCTCCGCCACTGTCGCCGTTACAAGCGCCAGTTCCTTTAAAAGGGAAAGATGTTGTTAGCAGTGGTCCATCAACAGCTTCCAATATACACGTTACCATCTCCAGCCCCAGCGCAGTAGGTTGTTGATCTGACAAAAGTGCGATGTGATGGGTCCAGTTTCGCGATGCAATCCTGAGCTGTTATGACTGGTATCTCGGCCATTTGCAGTGTCCCTGAGACTTCTTCTGTGTCTGTCCGACCCCATCCAACCACCTGTCAAATTATATGATTATGAGTATCTTATTGTCATGCGGTTTCCACACAAAGTAAACGAAACTCACAATTCCGGTGTTTCCGTTTTGTAGCAACGTTTGCTCTTCCAAACTTTCAGAAGCTGTTGGATAACACACTGGACTCACGTATACGTTAATGGTCACTGGCGAGTCCAGTATGATCACAGCAATGTCTGAATCGAAATTGGCCGGATTGTAGCTCTCGTGCACGAATATCCTCTTGATCTGTGGGATTACGTATATATATATATATATATATATATATATATATATATATATATATATATATATATATATATATATATATATATATATATATATAAGTTGTTTTTAAAATACATTTTTTACGAAAAAAAAGGGTACGCACTGTTCTTGTCTGCGAATTTGTTTCAGATTCGTTGTAATGCGAGCCATACTTTCCAAGCTGGATTCGCATTTCATCCGCTTTAAACAACGCAGCAGTTCTTCCCAAAGTCACACAGTGAGCGGCTATATTAATTTTAAGGGGAAAAAAAATGTTAATTTTTTGTTCTTAAATTAACTTTGGTTATTAGTGGGGGCTCTTAGCGAGATGAAGGGGACAAGTTGGACAAAAGCACCAAACTTTGCATGGAGTTTTGTTTGGTCCTATGCTAATAATTTTTGGTAGGATCCACGCGATCAGTGCACATGGGTCCTGTCACGTGGCATTTTTTCAGAAATCGCCCTGCGCAAAGGGGGATTCCGCGTCAAAGGGGCCGCCCTTGGCCACACAACCTTCTCCGATTTTGACCATATTCGGGTA
>JYFJ02004101.1:0-34749 GCA_000934665.2 Catajapyx aquilonaris
TAATTAATGGGTAAATAGGTAAATATGTCTGAGGATAAGGTGATGTCTGAGGTGGGCAGGGGTGGGGGGTGGGACAGGTTGTTTTTAGGTTTATTCTTATGAGTTTTATTAGTTCATATGTTGGGTTAGCTTGCGTCTCCCTTCATCGCTGACTACCCCTCATAGGGAAATGTCGTGATGATGTTGTTGTTGTTGTTACCCTTTTGTCTGATTAACGATGATAGGCCTATGTAATCGTTGGCATTGTGGAAAGATTTATGATAATGTGGATAACATTTGAATAGAGTTTTGAATTTGGAAAAATTAACTTGAGGAATACCGTATTCAGTTTCTTGGACTTCTCCCCATGTCTGCAGCTAAATGACTTGGCAACTGCTGGCAGGCAACCATCACATCAAGGCACACTGCAGTGGTGGAACTAGCCTCGTGGGGCCCAAGTTCGAAAGTATCACAAGCGCCTCCCCCCCTCCCCACTTGGTGACTTGAGCTGGCATCCCTGGCTCCGACGTCAGATCTGACCCGGAATGCCATTTACACAGAAGGTTCGATGGTCGAATCCAGTCGAAGTCGGATCGGCTGTGTAGAGCCCACCTAACCTCAGGGGCCTTAGTTCAGCCGAACCGTCTGAACTACCCTAGTTCCGCCACTGGCACATTGTAACCACATTTCAAGATGACAAGCTCCCACTTTTCAAAATCCAAAAAGTTATGAATTCCCATAAGTGTCATGTCTCAAAGAGTTTTGGATTAGATATTATTTGTTCACATATTGAGAAATTTATTACAAATCAAAAACCTGTTGGCACCAAACTAAAAAGTACATGACAGTAGTATCAGTAGAATTCAGACTTATTGACATGAAATCATATCAACAATCTGGATTGGCAACACTGTGCCTAGCAACCAGTACGACCAGCACAGTTCCATTTCCTCTGTGCTGTATAAATGCCCCTATGGTAACCATGGTCACCCATGGCTTATTACTCATGTCGTGCAACTCCCTCCCCCTATGCGTGAGCTTAGGTGTGCACGGACTTGGCGCTGCCGTCCTCCACAGAGCCCTACTTTGGGCCTTGGTTCGGGTGGCTGGCTCTGCGACTTTCCCTACTGACCCAGCTGCATTGGAAAGAATGGTTCATGTTGGTTCAGAAAAGCGTCCGCCCGAACGTGCGGTCAAAGTCGTGCTCTGTGGAGCGACGCCAGCGCCAAATAGAACATTCTACCATTGGGGGGGGGGGGGGGGGGGGGTGGGGGAGGTGTGNACGCTCACGCCCTCCCCGTATGGCTAGATAGTGAGTTGCGGAGGGGCTGGTCACTGCCATGTTGATTGATAGGCAACAAGGAATGCCTACCCACTGAGGTCGTTGACCTTGGTTATATGTATTCATAAAATAGTTTTATGAATGCAAATACCAAAGTGGGATAAGATATCCAGGTGACATTTTCTAAGGAAGATTTGCAGCAGTGCAATATGCATGTGTGGGTTTACCCTAGTTATCAAATGTCCGCAACAATGAAGTAACAAGTCATAACAATGGTAGACCCATTCCTTGACCTGAATCTTGGCTGGTGCAACCAGCCCTGAGCCCTGATAATTTTGCAAGGGGTTATGAGCCGGCAATGACGTTCTAAATCGACATATTGGTGTGGGTACTACTGCGCCCTCATTCCGCTTCCACTGAAATAAGTGGAATTAATTGAACATTTTATTCCACTTATTTGAGTACCGGTAGTAGACGTGATGGGAGGCCCCGGGGGGGGGGGGGGGGGGGGGTTCNCTACTTAAAAGTAGCTGGCATAATAATTATCCAAGCTAAGTGCAAAATCCAGATGGTTGTGTAGCTCCATGATAAGTCGGGCCAAACCTTTTATTGATTTGCTAGGGTGTCAAGGAGGTCACGGAGGAAGATTCAACACGATGCCATGGTAACGGCTGCAGAACAAGATATTGGGGGTCAATGACCTTTAGAAAAATAATTAATTCCTAACACACTTGATCTCAATGTCCCAAAGGTGAGTTTACATGCGAGCGATTTGATCAGCAATGTTGCAGTGATGTCATCGCCGAGCGAAGGTAACAATTGTGGAATATTGGTCTCATCGCTCAGCAATGACAACATCTCGCTGAGCAAAAATGCTTGCATGTAAACGCAGCTTACTGTTTGAAACATAGGGGCCGTGCAGACGGGCCAAGCCCAGCCGCGTCCGCGACGGTTCACACCTGGCAAGCCACGGCCAGGCCACGGCTTACAAGGTAGGCCAACTTCCTGGAAGTTGGCCAGGGCCGCGGCCAAGCCCGGCCCGTCTGCACGGCCCCATAATTATTTTTCTAAAGGTCGAGGTTCTGCAGCATTCTCAACCGTGGTTTGCAGTGGTTGGTTGGCCATTACCGTGGCAACCAGTTCATACAAGCTTGATCTCAATGTCGTAATGTTTGGAATCTAATTTGTTCCCCCCCTAAAGGTCATTGACCTCCAACATCTTGTTCTGTGGCTTGCCTTTACCATGGCAACCTGTTGAATCTTCATCAGTGAAAGGTCATTTACCGTGTCAGCTGCTGAAATAATCGTGACAATACCCTACTGCATATGCGACCAAAAAATGATACCATCCTGCAGTCAGTTGTACGACAATGTGGATCTATTTGGTGTTGCATTAATATGCAGAGAAGTGGCAGCAACAAGTGTAGCCGCAAGAAATGTTCCATCCGCCCTTACCTTTGAATAGTATCGGCGGCAGTTCTGCCGAACGCGGCGCCGGCCGCTCCCGTGACCCAGTCAGCGCGGTACAAAGCCCCCCCAAAAATTCACTGTCGAACTTCAGCCTCGGGATCGAACCAAAACGCACATCCGAACTGGACCACTGCCTAGTTTCGAATAACCCGGGAGCGATTCGAACCACAATTCGAACAGTCCATATTTCTACTTCTGTGGACCCCGAATGGCGCCCAAAAAAATAAATAAAAAAATAAAATAAAAAATAATATCCAACATCCGGGACTTGGACCAATCGACCAATCAGAGCAATTCTAATTTCGGGGGGGAAGGCGGGAATTTAAAATGTTCTTATTGGCCAGCCCATAAGCAGTTATATTAAGTGGTTATCAATTAAGTATCACGAAAATAACTGCTGCTAGCAATATTAGTGATAATGACCAATGAACTTTTACTGACTAATTATTATTTTTTCCTGTTTTCAGATCTCATGGAGCACAGAGATGGCCCAATCTTAACCTTTTAAACTGCAGGACATCTCAACACCTCAATCATGTGAAATAAAATTCAAACTACTGTTGCATAACCCCCCCCCCCCCAAAAAAAAAAAAAATGTAGTATACCATACCATCTAGTGCGAACATATAGTTTCATGGGAACTGCTTTTCAATTGTTGATATGACGTCCATTATTGTGGTCATTTTCGTCCACATCTATTTAAGGGTGATGGATGTACAGTTGCATTGAAGGTGTGAAGTGTGGTTTCAAACAACCTTTTTTTCTCAGTCATGTCATTGTGATATTTAAAAAACAAAATGTGTGTAATTAAGTGTACAGTAATTTGAGTGGGTTGTTGCAATCTTGAAGGCTCCTGCCCTCTTTTATTGGTGTTTTCGTATATTCTTCAATTAATTTTGATTGGAAGATACTATGCGGTACTATGTGTCAAGGAAAGTTTCAGCCAAACATATCTTGCTCTATACAACTATTCATTTTTTCCCCATGGGCAAATGCTGATAGTTGCATAACATCATGTTTAGCATAAACTTTTTGGGATGTGCAGTACATGACCACTGCGAATGGTACCGGTAATTTTGAACCATTGCATAAATTGCAGGATTTATTTGTGTCCATACATTTGCCTTTGTTACTTTCACAAGCAGCTGATGTGTGCGGCTAATGTTTTTGTGATGTGCATTTCACGGGGGGAAAAATTGGGTTTTTTTTACTCATTAATTGCGTTGTTCAGTGTCCTGGTGTACTTGGTTGCGTTATTGTTGCATAATACCTACGCTGTGATATGGTACAAATTGCTATGTTTGCAGATCTGGCCACACATTGTAATTGTCAACATTTCGTGTGATGGAACTTGGGATGAATCATGAACCTCTCAGTTTCACTATTCCTGTTGCAACATTAATATATCAACAATTTGACACTAGGAACACCATTCAACTGCAGCTTTAGTGTTATTTTTTATTGTCTTTCTGTAATAAAGGCATTATTTTTCATTGCAGGTTGTTATTTCTGCTGAGTTCTTAATCAAAGAAAGAAATGCTTACTTGCCCTTGTGTAAGGCAATGTGCATACAGAAAGCAGCAGATTGCAGTTTCAGGTGCTGGTAACAGACAATTGGTTTAGAATAAAGGCCAAAACACAAAAAGATTTTGCGTCAAGCGGCAAACGCGTGCCCCGCCAACTATTATTAATTATTGGCAATAATATGCCCCGCGACAAATATGCCGCAACGCGCGCCTTTTGCCGCGCGATTTTTTTTTTTGTGAAATGGCCTTAATCCTGCATGAGAGTAGGGTATGATGCATACAGAGCAAAGGAACAGGTTGCAAATCGCGCTTCCAGGCAAGAGCATGAATGTGCATTCTAAATCGCTCACACACTTTGTGATCAGCCCCATTTGGCATTGCAAATAACACGTACAGTACAGAGGGAAGAAGGCAAAGGAAAGCGTCAGATTGTGTTGTCCGAGTCCGAGGTGAGAGATAACTAATCGCCAGTGCCAGCACCAGCATTCGAGCACTTTCTTTGTGCAAAATGCCTGAGTTGGAGGGCATCAAGGTGACAATCACTGTGTCTTGCATAATACGCATGTATGATACATACAAACACTAGTACTGTAGATGTTTAGGATGGCCCATGTAGGCTTTGATATTTAATCTGCTACAAACTTCCACATTATAATAGATTATTTGTTGATGACATTACTTTTCTAATAAAGAATTTATGGTTATTTTCTGTAAAGCACCACCTTATTGAAAATAACTGATATTTCCGTTGTAGTATTTTTTTATCAGTGGCTTTTGTGTACACCAGTATGATTTAATTTCTAAAGTCAATTGTTGAAACTCTTCAAGTGTAGATGCATGTTTTACATTTTTGTGGGATTATAGATATGTTTCAAAGGTGTGAGCCAATCCCCCAATTTTTGCAGGTAGAAGTCTGGGACTTGCTTGCGTTGTTCTGGGTCTGGTGACATCTTCCAAGTATTCACTTCTTGCATGGTGGTGATTCCAGAAAGAACCAAGATAGTTCTCAAGCCGCAGTTGGCTCCAAACAATATGTCAGTGTTACCTCTGGAAGAAGAGAAGTAAAAAATCATGAAATGAATGCTCTCATTAATCAAGCAATATTTAGAAGGGTGCCTTGCCTGTCACCAATCATTATTGTCCTCTCTGGAACAACATCCTCATGGTCATGCTGAATTGACTTGAATATTTCTGGTGATGGTTTTCCCATTACAATTGGCTTTCTTCCAGTTGCATATTGCACGGCAGCCACTATACTTCCACAGTCTGCCAATTAAAATGTGCTTTATGAAACTTATGCAAATTCATGTGCACACAATGGATGTACCAGGAATAGTCAAGCCTCTCCTGGTTGGCATCACTTCATCTGTGTTTGTGGCTATGAAGAGACATGACTTGTCCATCAGGTAGGACGATGCCTTCAGAAGCTTCACGTAACTCAAGGTCCAATCTAGCCCAACCACCACTGCACCTACGTCTGGTTCCAGGTGCATCTTGGAGAACCACTCATAGAAATTAGGAGGATGGATCATTGGGTCAGGCTGTTGGCAAACCATACACATTATTACAGGTGTGCACTTGTGTCATTTAGGTAGCAGAGCATTAACACGGAATAAAAAAATATACCCCACTCCCAAAGTGTCGAATATCCATCAAGTCCAGTTCATCTCCCAGCCCCTCAGTTGCAACCAAATATGCTTTTTTATTCTCCATGTTTTGCTTGCGTAGATATTTAGCAGTCATGTATGCAGAGCTGTACAATTCGTGCTGAAAATATAAGGCCATTGTTAATAGCTTTGTCAAAGCATAAATACACTGCTTTAATAGATATGACGACAGGAAGATTTGTCAAGGATTCAGTGATAATGCACATGATGGGTGGGTGGAAGAAGTAGATGCTTTATGGATATTGTAAAGTGATTTTTATTTTAGTGCTTGTCATTGTTTCTTACATGATGCAATATGATATATGGACTTGCAACAAACATAGACCTTTCAATGCCAATTGCTATTTACTCCAAAGTCTAAGTAAAAGGCAACTTCATATAATATGGGAAGTATAGAACTATCAGTTTTCAATACCACCATTTTTATTTTGTTTACTACACGCAGATATAAAAATTGCTTATTATTCCTACTGACGCAATTACACTGATGTCTCTACTGTAGGCTACACTTAAGAAACAGCACGGGAAATAGGTTCCCACAGCAGTGCAATCTTAATTAGAAAATTTTAATTTCCAATAGCACTTACCTCTTCTATAGGAAAATCCAATTTTTTAAATTTCTCGAAAAACTGTGGCGTAGATTTGGTGGCATTGTTGGTGATGTAGAAGACTTTCTTACCGTTCGATTTCAACATATGAATTACTTCCAGCGAACCATCGATAAGCTGCATGTCATCCCATAAAACCCCTAAAAATAAATAACAACACCATTATTACCCCTTCTCCCGAATGCAAAAAAAAGACAATGCAGTACGTCACCATCACAGTCAGTCAAAACCGTGTCGAAAGATTCCAAAAACTTCCTCATTTCTGGACGGCGATATGATGTGAGGAGTCGGGCTGCCATTGCTAAAACTTTGGCCGTGGCTTTTTCCTCTGTCGTAACACACGATTTTACATAACTATACCGGCTATCCCACACGGTAAGACTAGCAATTTTGGGTGATCTATTTGGGACAAGCACTGCTGATTACTTGGATTTCAGTTTCGAAGTGTGATGCAAATAGAAACGATTTTTGCTCAATTACCTTTGCTGACGGAAATCCTGATTACAAGGGCGCTAATAAATTCAGGGGGGTCTGCTGGGGACGTACGTTACGTAGTCCAATCAGGCGACAGGATGTCCCTGGCGTGCAAATTTTGACATCGTGTCCATTTTGATTTGAATAACCGCGTCAGTTTTTTTTTTCAAGGGTCCTATAATGTGTGTTTGAATCTGAGTGTTTCCAAGGCTATGATTGTTTGTTTACTCCAGGTTGGACGGTACGTCCAACACTATTGCCTGGAGCAGGCGACACTGCAGAAATTATAGTGTGTCGTTAAAATTCACACGTCAGAACTATTGCTTCAGTAGTTAGTATAGGGAGAGCCATAAACCAATGGATATGGGGAGAAAAATAATTGTTTCACAGGCAATTAACTTTATTACCGATTGTGTGTGGAGAAAAATGAGAAGCAGCTCAGGAGTATTTAGTAGGCTACCTAATTATTGGTTATGTAGTGTTGGAAATTTTTTATATTGCACAATACAGCAGGCTTCAAATCGCCGAGATAATAATGGTCGCAAATTGGCCCTCACACATTGGAAATATATTTTGTTAAAATGGCAACAATTTTGACCGTTTTCTAGCGACAGTCACAACAATGGCAGACTCTATATTTCGGCCCCAAAATTCCCGTGAAGACCACAGCTGACCATGCGGAGTTCAAAATTTCAAGTGAGATCACACGGATAAGTTCGTAACATAAAAAATATGTACTCTCCTCATAGCTCTGCATCGAGAATCCTTCAACATAAAGGATTCTCGATATGCCACTTAATAGGAGAAGGCTCATATTCCAAAATCTATTACGCAGAGCAGATCGACGCATTTGGAGAGACGCACAAACTAGCTTGCAAGGTAGTTTATTTTCATAACCCACTCAATATTGCATTAAATTTCGCAATACAAATAATATTTCTTCGCAGGTGGTGAACACGGTTACAGCCCCGCAAGAGTATGTGAACAAATTTTTGGAGAGGGAAATAGAAATTTTGAACAAATTGAATCATCCGCGTGTCGTCTATATGACTGCAATACTTGAGCGAAGGAGCATGTATTACATGTTTATGACGTATGCAAGTAAAGGCGACCTCTTGGATTACCTTAAAATTGAGGGGCCTGTAGCAGAAGGAAGGGCAAGAAAATGGTTCGGTCAAATGGTGGAGGTGTGATATTTTATAATAACAACATCAATAATAATAATCGCTGGTGGTTTTAATGGATTGTAATATTTTTCGCAGGGTGTACAATATTTACATGCCATAGATGTTGCACATAGGGACCTCAAGTGTGACAATATGCTCCTCACACAAAATTATGATATTATAATCACTGATTTCGGATTTTCCCGGATGTGCAGCGTTGGGGTAAGGATGTGTGGAAGTTTAATTTAAACCTTGGTTGTCTCAAGATCATCCAAAGTTATAGGTGTATGTCAGCTTTGCTGTGAATATGTGAAATTATGGTGTAACTTTAGCATCCATTATTTTCAAATAATATAAAGAGTTTGGCAATATTCTAGCTTATGCAAAGAGGAGGTAAATTACTTAAACTTATTTTGAAGCAATTTGCAAAAAAAAACTACATTTTTATGTGAATTCAGGCATATCATCAAGTAGTCAGGTGGTATGAGTACCGGTACACTGCAGTACATGAAGCACCGGACAAAACACTCAGTACAGTACTTTTTTTAAAAAATTCACTCTAAAGTAATTGTTTTTCTTGTAAATAAAGTTTGGGTTCATTTCACTTTCAAGGATTATATTTCTAAACTAAGCAAACACAAGTGCCTAATCTTTTGATGTGTAATTATAAGTTTTGGTGAGTAATCTATTTTAGTATACATTACATAACACATTTCTCAGGGTTCTCCTGTTTCAAGCGAAACCTTCTGCGGATCTCTGACTTATGTGCCTCCAGAAATCCTCATGTGCAAGCCTTACGACCCTAAAAAGGTGGATGTGTGGGCCCTTGGTGTTACACTCTATGCAATGTTCAACAAGGCCTTGCCCTTTGATGGGGCCAACCTCAGGCAGCTTCTGGCAGCACAGATGACAAGGGGATGGAGATTTCTTGCTGGGGATAGGGTCAGCTCTCTTGCTCGAGATGTAGTCCAGCGCCTGCTGGAACCACAGGCTGGGTCGCGGCCTGACATTAATGCGGTATGTTGTGGATGAAGTAGCACATGCAGTGGGGTGAAATGTTAGAATGTTCTTACTTGAAGCATTAATACATGTGAATTCCTTTTTAACCCTGAACTACTTAGGTGGCCGAAACACGGCTCCAACGATACATTTAAATCTCTGCTTATCAGCTAAATTGTTATATTGGACTTTTCATATACAGAAAGTGCAGTTCAGATAATTATGCTTCCAAAAAAAGTAAAACTCACACTGGTTTTTTTGACTACAAATTCATGGAAGGACAGGGGAAAAAATTTTAATTAACAAGTTACATCACTTTTAAATAGTGGTTCAAGCCGCTCAAGCTCCACCTAAGTAGTTAAGGGTTAACATAAATATATTCTTGACCTCTGACTCAATACTCCTTATCGTGTGATAATAATCAATTCATGAACACACACAGACAAATATTTTAACACACACAAAAATACAAGCACTTATAAAATAATGCTGTGTGGTAACTAGCAGGTTTGGAACATGGCTTGGTTGGCCCCCTATCGGGAGGCAGCAGCCAAGAGAGAGAAGAGGGCACAAGAACAGGCGGATAGCAATCCTATATCAGAAAATCTTCTAGCAACAGATGACAGGCCAGGTCCATCCAGTAGAAGGACGAACGCAGAGTTGAAATTTGAAAAGGAGTCTCCAAAACCCAACACTATAGCAAGTCTAAAAATGTCAAAATCTGATGTGACATTACAAATGGCAACTAGAGAGAGCCAAACTGATGCAACTTACAGAACTAGCACTTCTAAAACTGCCCTATAGGCTCAAAGCAGGAAGCCCTCTTAAATAATGCAGGTGAGAAAATTGCAATGTATTACTGTACTGTTTAAGTGAAATTAGCATTTCAGATGCATTGTACGAATGGTTCCCAAACCTTTTCACCTTCACACACAACTGGGACTGTTGCATATTTTACTTTTAGGCTCGCTTGCAACACTTTGAGGGCATCTGATCCACCAAAGTTTAAAAGATGCAATTCACTGCTGCCTACAATAACTAATCGCCAATAATATCAGTTCAATCCTCAATAGATCATATAACCTCCATCGGTGTAACCAGCCCTTCATAAAAATCTGCAGGAAATATAACATGTGGCAAGAGTTTGCACAAACTTTCCTTCAGGCGATTCTGCTCTCAATGGGGGGGCACAAAGCAGGCCATGTGCAATTAGATCTCTCCCTGGGAATAGAATATGAGGAAGGAATCCATGACAAAGAAGCTGCAGTTCGTGTATACATCAGGAACTGGACAAATGTGCAACGCAGGATGCATGTGCATTAGTCACTCATGGCGCCCTTCCCCTCCCACGCTTGAGAATTGAATCGGATGGAAGGATGCTCGTCCGTTCTCAAGCTCACGTGCTGTGCAGCAGCCTAATTCCCATCAGGAAAACCCATGCAATCTGTTTCAATTGCAACCCCTGGTTTTTGAACTACTGCACTGATTGATGTTTGGAAAGTTTCTCCCCTATAAGAGTATATAACTAAATATCACAACACTATTTTCAACTATGAATAGCATGCAGTTTTTGTTCAAGGTTCAGTCAAAGTACAGTCCAGACTCATCACATGTGGACTTGATTAGAATTGTAAAACTCTCATCTCTCATTAATGAGACTTTCCTACATCACACCCCTGTTAAGCTGCGTTTAAAGTGCGGAAAACTGAACAATGATCTGATGTCATCAAAATTTCCATGGAAATATTCTCACAGAACAATATGAGTGAGCAGTGTCAACAAAATGCAACAATGTAAGAAACACTGACGTCAGATCGTCGTTTGGTTTTCCGCACAATACATGTGAATGATTCGACGAGTGCAATATTTCCCGAGGCTGAGTAACCCAAGCAACCGATATTGTGTGAGGCGAAAATTGATTGTTCATTTCAGCCTCGGCTAAGATTTCAGTCGTCAAATTGCTCACATGTAAACGCAGCTTGGCTGTTGTGGCAAAACTCTTACCAACACATTTATTCTTGCCCCAAACCCATCATTTACTGACCTAATAATGCACTTCTCTTGCAATATAACATCTGCTGTCCCTATAGTAATGTGAGTGGATACACACTCGAATATGTATAGGAAGAGGGACGTCATACTGACATGTGCTATTTATATTGTAGGTGTCAAAAATCCTCAATTTCTTCCAAGAGGAAGGCGAGAACAGCACATCACCATCATTAATAGTCATTTTGCAGCAGGACTCACACATTTTATTGAAACAATTACATAACAAGTTCATAAACTGGAAGTAGTTATTTCAATATTGCTCTGTAAGGCACGTAAGAGCATGGAAGATTTCTACCCCAAGGCCACAGAGCCTTACAGCTAGTAGAGTGTTAACCTATGCTACTCTTCATCTTGAAGATGACACTATACAAGTTAACACAATTATGAGAGAAATAGTTGCAATTATTATTTCCCTTGATCTGGGTTTTGATCTAAGCTTAATTTGTATTACTTTTGTGCCTTGTTTTAGAAATTGCACTGAGCACCAAGCCAAAGAAATGGTAAAAGGTACAAGTGAGTTAACATTTCAATGATATACTCATGCAGAGAGTGGCATAAGCTACAAGATGCTAATACTACAAGAATTCAGAGATTGTACAATATGGTAAACAGGAATTAATTGCCATACATTGTAATAGTTTAAATTCATATCATTAAATGTCTTATCATACACAACAGCAAACTAGTGTTCAGCTGTGATGCTTATTGTCTTAACTTGTTAGCTACTTTGTAAATTATAAAATTGTAATACACTGCAAAATGCATAAGTTTCTTTAAAATAGACCAACTGTGTCAGTTAATAGCTGCATTCTGTCATAAAACCATAAATAACTGCCATAAAACATTTTCCCTTTGAGTGAATAATATAAAAACAAGTGTTAGCTAAGTGAAAAGAAAGGTAAAATATGCCTTCTAAAGTGTGACAAATTCATAGGTGTCGTTGAAATTATACTGGTGCACCTCAAGATGGAATGATACAGGCAATCTAACTGCTTCTGTCGGTACTCTGAAATGGATTAGAATAATTTCAGTAAATTGTCCAAGTTACCCTGAAATTAAATAGCATAAATGACCACTCACTGTGAAAGAACTGCCTCTTAGCGAGCTTTGACTGGCCTGGTATGCCAGCAAGCTCTTATCCTGAAATACACCCTTAGTTAGATCCATAACTGATTATTATCACAAGCATATGTTAAGAGTGTATCTCACTAACTTGTCCTTCTTGGCCCCTCCTTCCATAACTGGGATCCTCCTCGTCATCCAGTGGACAGACAAGGTCATCATAGTCGAACTCAGATTTGGATTTCTTCCTCCTCAGGGTGAACTGGCTCTTCTTTGCAACCTTATAGCACAAGAAGTCGGCCGGTACAGTCTTCATTGTCGGTTTGGGGGGATGGCGCATGTGAATGGGAATCACTCAACTTTCTTCCTCTCAGAGAGTGGGTGCATGAGTTAGTCAACAGTTAGTTATTACATTTCAGCGATCACTACAACGCATAGCAGAAAAAGAGGCACCGTTTAAGCAAGGAATTAAGGAGGAAATTAGTCGAGTAATTCACATTTATGCAGAACTGGGGGGCAGTTTGGGACAGCAACTCACAAGTACAAAAATGCACAGAGGCTTTGATATTTAGAGTTATGCTAAGCAGCCACAATTATAATAACTTGGAATGTAAACGCAAGGTGTAAGTGAAGTCACCTTGAGAACTAATACTTGTTTTGAATACACGTGGACGATTTTAAAGTCAGAGTTGTTCTTTCTGCGACTGTGGAGTGTAAGATGCTAGACACTATTACATTATGTGCCACCTATTGCAATAAAACATGCAGCATGCAATAAACTAGCAAATTCAAAAATTTATGTCACCATGTAATTCAAACTTCAACCCCTCACAGTATCCTATGTAATCGCATTCTAAACAATACCGCCACACGTTTAAAAATATTGCATCTGCACAAGCAGTAAAGTCAACTTTCTATGCGTTGCCTGGACACTCAGCCTTACCGCTATGGGCAGATACATCATTTTTTGAATAACTTACTTCAGCAGCCAGTTTCAATCTCTGAAACTTCATATCTACCATTTCGAGTCTCAATAATTATTTTGACTTTCATCAGCATAGGCCTACTTATTGATGGTCATGTGATGCTATAACAACATGATTTCAAGATTTAATTTTTGTGACAGATGCTCTTTGAGGAACATGCGCTTACTCTAAATAAAGAAAGAAATAATGTTTTGGTGAGATCAATAGCAACATTAGGGTAAGGAGTTTGTTTTTAAAATGCGGAGACCATTTTACTACAAATACCGTAATCTATCTCTCGCTGACCCTGACAATGATCCTGGAATCTGCATATTCCAACATCTTTAGGCATTGTCACCCTAACTGAAAGCAGGAAGCATCAAAAGCTATTGTTACCCTATTCACATCCCAATTATATTCTACTAATTTTGAGAGATAGGTTAAGTTTTACAACAGTAATGGAAAGTACCTGAGAGTTTTTTCCTCCCCAATATGGCAGCATCAAGCAGTCATATTGCTTCCAAACAAGCTTTTGTAAGCCTGAATACTTCCGAGATAAAAGTCTGCTTGATTGTTATTACATGGCACACTGGGGCTAATCAATTATACTCGTATCATAAGCACTGCTATAATGTAGTGATATCCCTGCCCATTTATGAAACACATGCAGCACTTTTGCTTAGCAGATGTGACACAATCTACAAGTGGCACTTAAAAACTATTTTGTCACTCACAAATTCCTTGCATCATTCAATTTTGAATGTATTTGAAAACTTTTATTTATGTTATGTGAAAATTGAAAATAAGAAAACGACCCAAGCACAGCAAAAATGGTCACCTCATTGACACAATATCATCACTGCTACAAAATTGACCCATCTTTACCTCTTCTGTACAGCAATACTATTAACTACAGCTTAACATTTAATTAAAACTGCCAAAACTGCTTGCCTGCTCTCAAAAGACGTGTTTCACAATTGAATGGGTTAGTGCCATAACGTGCTAAGCCACAAAACCTTCATTCTGAGATATGGGCTTTCAAAAGTTTGGCTTAACATGGCAAATCATACAAAACAAGGAACATTATTCGTGATTTTCTCGTGATCTATGGGGAATTTTTCTAACTACGTGATGCCCACTTGTGAAGCACGATGGTGGGACTTTCAGACACGTGCAAGCTCAAAAAACACAAAAGTGTGGCTTAGCACGTTATGGCACTAACCCCTTCAATTGCATGACTACAAAGCTCAATTCAGCTGAGAGATAGCCCGAAGCATGTCATTATATCCCAACAAACAATACCAACCTTGAGCTTGGCCATGGGTGTCAATGGAGTATATCCAGCAACCAGCTCTGCATCTCTCTTTGCTTGCATCACCTGGCTACCTAGCAACTGCTTAAAGTGGGTGTGCAGGTGGCGTCGTAGAAGAGTCTTGCTGGTTGGGATGGACAGTAGTGAAGCCAACAAGTCAGATGTGAAGCGAGTCTCGAATACCAACAAGGCTCCATGAACACCTGAACAAAATGCATTAATTTGTTATTGTCATCAAATACCAAATATTTATAACAAGCACTAACAAATTGCTTCTCTATCTCAACCGTCATCAACGGTAATAACTTAAACTATGTAACAACACTCCCCAAGGGGATCAGAAAAACATAAAGAACATACCTGATCCCCTGAGATTGGGAGCATATTCAGCTAGATCAACTGATCGTAGCCACTCCATGACCCTATGATTGGTCCATAGGGCAACTTCCAGAGTCACAGGGGGATTACGCTGCTCTTCAGGTAAAGACCGACGTCGAAGGCAGTCAGGATTGAAGTTGTGCAAACGCAAAACCTAGTTACAAGAAAATATGGCACAATTATTTCAATATGCTTTCCTCAAGTAAAATAAGAGTAAAGGTGCATTTACATATGAGCGATTTGACGAGCAAAGTCATCGCGGAGCGAAGTAACCAATATTGTTTGAGGTGAAAGTAACTATTGATTTTCACCTCCAACAATACTGGTTACTTGGGTTACTCAGAGTTGTTATCACTCGGTGATGACATCACGTGATCCAATCACTCACATGTAAACGCCGCTTAAGAATGTGTTGCATTCAGTCCTCTCAGTTCTGTACTTGATTTATGCTAGTCCCAGAGAGCTTTCAAAACATCCTTACGGCATGAGGTCAACATTTCTCACCCAAAAATTGTGCACAGTTTTAATTCCAAAACTAATGATAAGCCCATACTTGAATCCCCCTGCGCAGACTGGCCATGTGTAGCAAACTTCCAACTCCCAGGACCCTGGCATCATCCACAGTAAGTGCGTGCAGCATGCGCCCATCCATGCGTGCCTCCAAGAAACTCTCCTTATGCTGTGGGAGGCCAATGTCATCCAGCCAGCGAATCACCCATGGGGTATCCAACTGGAAGCCAGCCTCCAACACCCACCCCTGCTGCTTGCCACCTTTCGCCTGGGCAGCCATCATTAGCTTTTTACGATGGAGAGGATGCTGAAATATAAATGTGCCACACATGTAGTGCATGTACCTGCAGATTGCATGACTTCATAGTTAATGCACACCAACATGCAGCCATAGAATAATTGGCTCTCTACCAATGTCCATATCTGATGTACCTTAATGGCTAGTTCTTTTTCCAATTCCTGTGATGTGGCACTCAATAGGTGCTCTCCATTCTTGATCCAGTGCTTCGCTGCAACAACATAGAGCCCCAGACCCAAGTCTTGCATCCAAGCACAAATGGCACTTGTGTCCCACATTGTGAAGGGCAGGTTGGGCTCTCTGTTGATCTTAAAATCTGTGGACCAACCCAGGCGAGGCTGAGCAGTAGCCCTCAGTCCCCCTCGCCGGAATTCACCTTCTGGGGCGAATTCAGTCTCCAAGCAGTCAGTGCTGCTACCTTTGAACCTGCAAGTTACAAAATTTTCACCATTGACTAAAAACTTCGCCCAGCACTGCACACTCACTTTCCAAAGAGTCGTCTCAACCCTCTGCGCTTGTGTAGCTGCTGTGAGGGTGAAGATCCACAAAGCGGGGTGGGAGATCTCTCCCGCATGCCCAGACTCTGATCATCCAGTAGTTTTTCTGTTTCAGCTATTTGTCGACATACAATACAATTAGAAAAACAATACCTGATATATAATTAGACTGATATCTACTGTTTTATCAAGGCTGAACCCATGCAAATTAATATAATGAGATTTCATGTTGTGTCACAAATGGAATGGTTCATCAAAGGAAGCATAATTATCATGCTTGAATGGTAATTCACAATCTTAATTACCATTCCTTTCATTCATATTATTAATCAGTTGTAAGTGTCTCTTCCAAACAATCAGCCAACCCAACTTATTGTAATCAAATTGAAGATATGGAAAGCTTTGCCATCAAGTGACCTTTTGAACTGGATTATAAAGAATTTCTGTCATACCCTTAAGGTTACACATCTCATGATTGAAGAATTTCTACATTCCTGAATTTGTTACATAAATATGTCGCAATCAACTCCAAGTGTTAACAACACAAAGACCTGAATGAACTACATGCATTAGGCCCAAACTAAATAAAAAAAACATGATCAGCCATTGTAATGTATCATGCTCACACAACATAAGAAAATAAATCTGCCTAAGAGCAACCGAAGTAATAATTTGCACTACTTGGCATTCACAAAAAAATTTTAAAAATATGAAAATGTCCTGCATATTCATTTAACTACATAAAAATTATAATAATGGTTCTTCGTTTCAACATTAATTAATAAGTGAGACAACCTACTGCACCAGAAAAAAAGTATCAGGCAAAGTTACGATGCATAGGCTACGTCTCTGCTGTTTGATATTTATAAAATAAGGTTGCCTAAGGGGCACCTACTGCAAGATTGTACTAAAAGTTGGTAGAATGTTCTACAAGAACCAGTCACAAAGAGAAAACTTCAACACTTCTTTTGTGTGGCAGGTCCACTCTGTACTTCCCCATAAACTTCTCTGGCAATCTCAGTGTATTCGTTGTTCAACACATAAAAATATGTGCTATACTTGTTTCCCTCAAGGTACAAACTGCAAAGTTTGAGAGCTCCTGAACATGTATCCCCGAGGGATTTTTCAAAGACTTGGAGTAGCAAAGCAAAGAATGCTGCACAACTCATATCCTTTGAATAAGAGACCCTTCCTCTTGCACTTGGCTGCTAGCAATAAATCTCTCCCTGTCAAATTCTTTTTTGCAGATCAAAACATCAGTTGCAAACGTAAGTAAAATAAACCGCAGTCAAAAAAGCCATATATGAATTAAAATGATGATGATAAACTGTTTAGGCAGAATTCTTGTGCAATGTGTGATGTTCTCAAAAGGAAAACATTGTGACCCCAACAACAAATACCATAACTCAAATGTGCCGCATCAAGTAAAATCATTGAATACGAGACACATTTTAAGTGAAGAATTTATTGCTTGTGGCCACAGCATGTTTCCTCTTAAACAGAAAAATGCAGGAAACAATCAACCACCACAAAATAGTTACCAAGACCATCCAGAGCCATGCTAGGTAATAAAGCTAGGATAGGCAATAGTTACTTGATTATGGTCACGATGCGAATCCACATTCACTGCAGAGCTTGAGTCAGCAGCCCAATTACAAACGGGGGCATGAGAGAGAGAAAGAGAGTGAAACCCGTCACCTAAGTTTGGAGCAGAGGAGCTCCGTTTACCGGCTGCCCGGAAGGGGAGGAAGGAAAGGCTTTTACCAAAAACCACCCCTTTTCTGTTGGGCTGGAAACTGTCCAATTCCGGAGTGCTTGTTCCTGAGATGTACTGGCGTGGGAGGGTGCCAAAGTGAGCCTGGACCTTGCGCTGCGCATTTGGAGGTGGTGTCTGCATAGGTGCAAGGTGAAATCAGTGGTTAACATCCAAAGAGTTACTACCTTCATACAGGGATGACATTCTGGGGATCATCTCACGTACTCGTGGGGGAGGGACATGCTTCACGTTTTCCATGCTGCCGTGGGCTGTCTTGCGAAGGTTGGATGATGAAAATGACAAGGTGGATGACATTGGAGGCGAGCCTTTTCCTAGAGCCTGGGAGTTTGGACAGAACAGGACATGACAGGCATGAACAAATACCCAGCATGAACTAAACTTCAATCAAGAGGAATCAGATTTCCTGTATCAACATGATGCAGTATTAGTCTGTTGCCCCACTTTAAAATATTTTGAAGTTGTTGTCTCACCAATTAAAAATAAATAAATTAAGCAGTACATCAGGGAAGAGCGATGGGTTCTCCTTTCAAGATGTTTAAAAAAATGTTTTGGTGAAAACAAGGGATGCACCAATACTACATGTTAGCGAGGGTAATATTAACTGGCATATACTATATATATGAACTGGATACCAAAACAGTACCCTATAAAATGTATTAGAATAATGTGCTTAGTTAATTATTCCATATGAATTTTGAATCCTGCATGAGATGGATCAGGTAGGCAACTCTGCAGGACACAGGCTTATTGTAGATGTAGACATGCTGATTGACACAAAACTTCACTATGCTTGCAATTATAGCGTCGCACACTGGTCATTCACTATTACATTGACATTCTACTGTTCAAGTTTTGGAGTTCAAGTGTGTCGCCAAAAAATATCCCAGACGCATATTTGAGCAATAAAATAATTTCAACAACTTTTTTACACTCAAACTCAATTCAGCTCATATTTCTTAACATTGCATTGGTGAATTCCTAAATTAGTATGTAAGTTACACCACTCAAACGGGCAAAATACTTGCATCCCACAAACTGTTACAATATGTACGAAAAGAACACCATCCACTTAAATATAGCATGGTTAAAAAGTTTCTCCTGATGACTCCCAGTTTTTCAGATAAAAGGTTAGCAATCTTGAAATATTAATGTGGTTCTTTTTTAACTTAAATCTGCTTGAATCACAGTGGCCATACTTTTATGTAAGTGCTATAACATGAGAAAAAGACGAGAGAGAAAAAACAAAACCATCGCACCAGACTATCAGGATCTCTAGTGATTTTGAAAGTGTCAAGCCTACCATTTTTTATATACAGTAGCATTATTTCTAATACGTTTTAATCAACATCAATTATAGTATGCCACACAAAAATACAGAAAAAAGTGAAAAAAGCATCTGCCCAATACTGCAATCAAGCTGAAGACACAAAATGCCGCTGTGAGTGGGGAGAAACTTTCCTGCCATGCTGCAAACAGGAAATCCACAATCATTCATATTTTACTTTTCTATTCTATTCCTGAGGGTATGATGTTAGCTTTTACTAATCAGAGTGACTCTAGATTTTGAGAACCGCCATTATTTAAACAAATACAGTAAAACTTCTATAAGTCGAACCTCCATGGGACCGGAAAAAAACTTTGAGTTAGAGAAGTTTGGATTTTTTAAAGCACAGAACTCTTTAAGGAAGCCTATCTTTATATCCAGCGACGAAAGATGTTCAAAACTTTAAAATAACTATCACTATCACACTTACAAGGTTCCTCATTGTTTTGTTGTAAAAAAACCTCCGTTATGGACATTTGCCTACTCTTAGATTCAAGGATTCAATTGTCACAATATTGAGTCAAACACTTCTTTCGCTCATCTGATAGACTGAGATCAGGAAATTGAGCATTTCTGTACATGTGGCCTACTCTTGACCCTTCGGCTGGAAAATGAGAACATTTTCTCTACTCGCCAACATGAGTCATGAACTTCGACTTAGGGAGACTGAAAATGCATTGATATCCCATCGTAAGGCCCTGCCAGCACTTCAAGTTATGGAGAACTTCGGGTTATAGAAATTCGAGTTAGGGAAGTTTATTTCCTATTGTGACTAACCAAGCTCATCATTTTCTTCAAGTTATAAAGAACTTCGACTTAGGGAAGTTCGACTTATGGAAGTTTTACTGTATTAACACGCATGAATCAAGTTTACATTCACTTCTCTTGTCAGACTCTCACATTCAAAATGCATACCTGAACACTTTTTGACGACATATCAAACCCTTGAGGAGACCCTATTGGAGTTGATGTTGCTGTTGGGAACGGTGAGTTGCGAGGTATCATTGGTGGTTTTTCACACAACTTGCGCCTCTCTTCTGCTACCTAAAAGACAATGCAATCATGTAGTGTTAACTTTTTAAATGCAACATCATGAGCAAAAAAGATGGGCATGACTGGTCACAAATGTTACACATTCCCTGGAATGCTAAAAAAAAAAAAAAAACTGGCAAAAGGATGATGCTGTACAATATCCAAAGTCAGTTATTACACCTCATGACTTTAGTTGCCTCAGATCTTCCAATAAAACAAAGAAAACCTGCAACCAGTTGTTTCCATTTTGTTGCTCACAATAGTACAAAAGGCAGTTGCTTAATTACCAACCTGGGAAATGACACATGACATTTCCAGCTCAGATTTTTTCAGCCTGTCTTTCATCTCAATGTTTTCTCTTTCCAAAGTTGTCTGCCTCAGCTTCAAATTGGAGATCTCAGTCAGCAATTCTAATTTCTGAGTCTCCAGCGATGATCGAGTCAGCAATTCCTGTAAGTAAACAGGTTGTCAGTGCTGCTGCACAATTAAACGACAACATTAAAAATGACTTACTCTCTGTAATACATTCTCTGCCTTGACTAATTGCTCCTTTTTATCTCCCAGCATTTTATCCAGATCTCGTATTTTCTCTGTTTGTGCATCTATTTGCTCCGTTAAGACTGAAACCTGCATCTGAAGTGATTCCTTATCACCTTCCAAACGGTTCAGCCGTTCTTCAAACTCCAATGATGGACCCTAGAAAATTAAAAAATGCATTATTATAGCACACCTTTAAAATTTTAATG
Source organism: Catajapyx aquilonaris (assembly GCA_000934665.2). Classification (NCBI taxonomy): domain Eukaryota; kingdom Metazoa; phylum Arthropoda; class Diplura; order Dicellurata; family Japygidae; genus Catajapyx; species Catajapyx aquilonaris. The sequence goes on from JYFJ02004101.1 coordinate 21,125, forward strand.
TTGCCTCTAATCAGTCCAGTACATATTCCTCACAATTTACAATATGGTCCCAAAGTTTCATTGGGTGGGGGGAAGCTACTGAATTTTTATTTGGTATTTATGTAATTTATGTAGTCAACCAAATTGTTCAAAGGACCCATGAGACTTGTCCATATTTTTAACATATTTGTTCCCGGACATATCCATAACTAAGTCAGTGCTAAGTTCACTGGTTGGATTTCATTTGAATATCCAAGGACAATATGAAAAAAAAAATCTACTGTTCCAATTTCCTGTTGTACCTTGAACATATTCCAAAGGTAACACTAAAAGCAGTTATTCAGTGCTGAGAGACACGCCAAACTTGGCTACAGCTTACTAAGAAAATACATCACACGTCTACACTCGCATATCCTTATCACATCACTATGTACAAATGGCAATTTGGGCGATGCCATTATTTTTGAACAATGCAAAATTATTTTGATACTGTCATTTGTGTGCGCTTCCAGGGGGCGCTTCTGCTGATTACTGATTATCCCTTTCACCAAAAAATTGTTGCAATCATTACTTGGCAAAGCCACTGAAAATTACGGTACACTATAGGCACATTTTAATTAAAAGATTATTGCATTAAAACTTAACACTACGGAAAATGTTCCCAAACAACTTTTTAGAATGTCGTATATACATTGGGTTGAGGCAGTAATTATTAATACTAATAGTGAATTTTGTGCTTCTAAAATACCGTGAATTATTTTTCAAATTTTAATGGATGTGATGAATAAAAATAACAATGATGAGGCATAAAAAATCATTATGGGGGTACGAGGTAGTAACATACATCTTTAAAATGTTACTTTGATGCCGTAACATCAAGCAAAATGTTAGTGAAATCTAATGTTAACGTGCTCAAGAAGTTGCGCTGACCCTACTCTGTGCACACGTGAGCTTCTGTGAGTTGAAAACGAAATGTCCTGATCTGTACATAACACAAGACCGACAACAGTGGCATACTCTATACTGTATATGTCTTACTAAACATAAAAAGGAATGCATTTGTGCAAACATTGGACTACCTTGAGGAAGTACTTCCACTGGCAAAGTTCGGGCGAACCTGCCACATCTCCACAGCAGTAACACGGTGGAACAGGGGCATGAAAACTGTATCGATCACAACCTCGATGTCTATAAAAATCCCTGGAGAAGAGACACATCTCCTCCCTGGGCAGCATGTGACAGGCCATGCTCCGTCTATGCCCAGATCCTTGGTATGAACACCTATCCCATGGTGTATGCTCATCGCACTCATAGCCTGCCTCACCACAAGAGTCATCCTGTGCAAATTCAGCGTCTCCACTATAACAAAAGCTGTGGCATACAGCTGCTGTGGTGCGAAGAGGAAGCGAGAGAGAGTGGCGCTGATCCGCTGGAGACTGGGCTCTCCTAACTGGTGATTTGTACCTAGGTGTTTGTGTGTTGCACTCCCGTACATGTGCTTGCTTCACTTTGGTGGCACAGGGTGACGTACGATGCTTTGGTTGCTGATTCCATTTCTGTGGTGTGTTACGGTCTGGGGTGCGTTTTGCATTGGAAGCCAGTTCACGTCCATCAGCTTCCCTACGCGGGGTGTAGAGAGGTGTCCCATGATTCCCATGGATTTCAGTATTCTCTGCTCCTTCGGGAGGTATGTTCAGGTCCCGCCGACTTGCCATTGCTTTGCTCACCCATCGGAAATCCCGGCCGCACGCTTTTCCTGCAGAAGAATTATGGCAGTGGCCCCTTGCGGCATTGCTTTTTGGGGGCGCAAGTGACATGTAACAAATTATTTCTGGAAGCCGTAAAAAGGGACCATTTCGCACTGTGATGAAATCAGTGTGGCTCTATTTCTGGGTTAGAGTCACAGACCTGGATGTTGGACCTATGCCCAGTGTTTTGGCAACACTTGAAAATTCATGCTAATGGCCTCTCTTGACTGCCTATCTGGAAACACTTACGCGGCTACGAACTGAGTGAATTAGTATCAAACCTTCCATAGATGAGGTGATTCCTACTTTCCCTTTCGAATTGGATGTGGTAGTAGACGAAGGTGTATTATTGCTTGGAGCTTCCATGCTCAAGAGATCACTGGCATCGCTGGAATCTGAGCCAACTGAACCTGAGGGAGGTGCTTTGAGAGTAGACTCATCCTCACTGCTGGATGCACTAGTGTCGCCATCACCTTTCGGAACAGCTAGGAGGCAAAAGTAGCCCAACTTTTTGACAAGATGTTGCCAATGTTTACATGCCATGTACTACTATAATTAACGATACAAATTTTGATAAGTTAATGCAATTAGCAATTTAGCATGAATGGCATCCGCAAACATGGAAATTAGCCATGAGTGAAAATATTAATAAATATCAATAATATCAAGACATGGCATATTACTACTCCCATATGCTCCCAGCCAGAACAATGTGGCCTAATAAAGTATAGAACATGACCCTGAATTCGTCTGTCATACTGGATCTCTCCACAATTCTGGGGATAGGAGTGAAGCTGCTATGACCCTCTTGAGAAATGATGCTAACCTTTGGTCCCAGCCTCTACTCCCTGGCTACACTTGAACCTCTCCTTCTTGGCACCATCCCGGAAGTAGCAGTTGGGAATGCCTTGTTCATTTTCTTGTTCTTCCTCCTCCTCCTCCTCCTCCTCCTCCTCTTCCTCTTCTCCTTCCTCTTCCTCATCTTCTACCTCTTCTTCTTCCTCATCTAGTGAGTCAGCGCTGTTGCTATCTTCGCTGGAGCATGAAATTGGGCCTTTCGTGCCAATCCTCTTGGAAACCTTCGATATTGATGGGGGAGGGGGAGGGGGTATGGGAGGGAGACGACGACCTCCAATGTGTGATGATGGAGGTGGTGGAGGGGGATCAGGTGGGGGGGCATGTAAGGGGCGTGGACCACCACCCACGACTGGCCCCTTTGCCAGAGACTGCCCTCCTCCACTGCCTCCCCTCCCACCCAGGATTATTTTAGAAGCAGTCGCCATTCAAACCAAGCACCACAATCTTTCTTCTCTTCATCCCTTTACTACACCTCTGATGTCCCCAAATGTCACTTGCTGGGTTAGCCGTACAAGGAACTTGAGGCACTTGTGTTGTCAACAGCAAGCTGCACTGTACTGCACTATGGTGGTAATGTGATCTGGTTTCTTCATTAAGTAATCAAGGGGTAGTCCATAAAATGTGACAAGATTGTCAGATGCATGTCTAACCAGAAAGGCAAAATACCACAATGCACGCTACTATCTGAAATATCTCCCAAGTGACTGCAAATCGATGAAATTTTAAAACAGCCTATTGTATCACTTCAGTACCACGAAGCACATCATAAAATGTGTAAGCAATATTCACTTAAACACACACCAGTCATGTACGCACGACTGTACTGTGTTCTCCATATTTAATATTTGACTAATATATTAGTTTTTAGAATTAATATGAGCTTATCATTAATGATGCACACTTCTAGTACTCAATGCTTGTCACACATTATGGACAACTCCACTGACAATGCGACTACCGCCTGATTGAAAAATCCACCAAAATCTTCCGGTCCAGTCAAATCACACGCGCAGCAGACACATTGCCAACAAGCAAATTCCGTAACAGCAAGGGTGTCTGGACCCTCCCCCTCCCCTTTTCAAAGTGTCCCGACCACCAGGTGGTGCTGGAACCAGGCCGGTAGGAAGTGATGCACAAACAAGATGTCCACCTGCCTCACTCCTCTACACACTTCCACTACCCTAAGACCATCCCCCAATGGTCTAGTTCTCCTTTCCTTGCCAGTCAGTGCACTGTTATATATTTAGGTTTTCCCCTTTTCCAGATGAGGGAGCCAGGCTCTGCCTTGGCTCTCTGTCGCCATTCCAAAAAGGAACATGTTGGTGGGAGGAGACTCATGCTTCTTTACAAAAAAAAATAAAGGTTATAAAAAAAAAGGAAGAAATCTCTTGGCTACCCTCCATGACTCAGGCTCATAAGGGCTTTTCTCAATGAGCTTCTGTTCCTTGCAAGTTCAGCTTGAAATGTCTCTCCAGCAGTTGTTCTGAGGCCGCATTAATAGAGTGGGAGGGCAATTAGAATGATGGCGTCAGTCGGGTAGCATTATAAGTGAACTAATGACCTAGTGCCATTGGCCATCGCTCATACACCTTGAACCTACTTCAAGTCAGTTAGCTAAATGAGGTCATTAACTCTCTCATGCACAAGCCCTATCAATTATCTTCAATAAAAGCCAATCCACCATGTGTTTAGTTTTAAAAAATATCTCCAGATATTATGTGATATAAAACGCATTTAAGTGCAAATGCACCATCAGTGCACATACATGTGCTTTTGATTGAATTTATTGCATGTTACAAGTTCCTGCTACTAGAGCATTTAACTGAAATGATAGGAAAACCCCAAACACCAGTGCTGCTTAAAATAGCCATCCCTAGGGATGAAACATTAATGCTCACTAAAAGGTCATTTTTAGCATTAACGAAGTGCTAGTTATGCCTGTTGGAAGCATTTCAAAGCACAGCCTCTAAAACAGCTGCAAAAATTATGTCCCCGACTATTTACTCTACAAATACACACCCTCTTTTATATGTGGAGAGGGATGTATCCTCGTGCTCCATTCATGACAATTTGCCAACGATTGGCATCAGAGCAGCATATCACCTTTGGAACAAGGATATATAGACTACTTCCCTGTTGTTTTCTTAACTTCTTGTAAGGAATGGACGAAAATAGATTGGGTGTCATGTGTCAGTTTGGGGTAAAGGACATGCAAAAACTTGGGTGCATAGGTTGTCAACCTTTCATCCCCCCCTAGAAAAGAGTATCATTCTCACCTCTGATGGAAAAAAATATCCGTTTGTGCCTTGATTCCTACAACACACTGAATCATAGCTGGGACTCCTCACTATCGATGACACTTGTTTTGGAAGTGGAGGTCTTGGTGGCAACCCTTGAGGTCCGAGTGAGGGCAGGCTTCCCCATGGGTCACTCTTGGACTTTGAGTTCGGCAGGGGAGGCCTTGGAGGCAAATCCCATTGCCTGTCATCTTCCACCTGGTAAGCAACCCAAGGGTCACTCTCACCGTTGGCACCTTGCCACCCCTCCTTATTGTTGTCATACACTGACAGAGGTCTGCTGGCAACCCACTCTTGCGGATTTGGTGATTCCACTGGGTGCACCGCACAGTCCCATTGTGAACCTCGTCTTCTGCGTGGAGTTGGTGATGGTCTCAGTGTCAGCAGAAATGTCACTTCCTCGTCACTAGAATCCCAATTGTTGGTGTTCCGTGCATTCCCTTCTCCCCGCATTGTTCCAGCCACGTCCAACTCTCCTTGAGCTATGTGCAAGGCATGCCTTAATTGCCTTTCTTACACTTAAGTGGCAATTGGGAACAGGCTCTGGAGTGAGCACCACTTTTCATCTGGGTTAGCAGTGTGTCAGTATGCATGTGTGGGAGTAACAACAGATTTGTCTCCACTCTCCCAGAATGACGTCTGCCTTGTTTAGACTATTACCCCTCACTTTTTGTACAGTGTGTTTTTTTTTTTTGTCACATCCTGTACCACTCAGCAAGCCAACAATTCTCTGATCTTTTTTGCACAACACATCATCACTTCCTCACTACCAGTACAGTATTAGACGAACTTGGAACAAAAAGGGTTCTTCCACCAGTGGGCAATTTTTTGTCCACCAAGGCTGCCCTGTCCACAAATGTTCAACATGAGTCACCAACTCGCCACATGCACTGCCGACTTAGCTCCCTTCCACTGCTGTCATTGTCTTTTGCCAAACAAGACTGAAGTTCGGTTTAGTGTGAAACTGCGTGTATAGGTGAATGGTGTGTGTGTGTGTGCAGGCTTGTGTGTGTCTGTGCAGAGAGAGAGGGAGCTCAGGGGAAACTCCCTTGTCTCTCATACATCACATGGGTCTAATCCTAGACTCCCCCTCCTACCAAAAATCCAGGCAGTTTCTGACGACAATTTCAAGAGTTGGAAACACCAATTCCTGCCACCAATAACTTATTTCCAATTGTCCCTCAGGGTGCAATTATCAAACTGTGTAGCATGTGCTAATTAACTTCAGTGTGAACTGCTCATGACGATGCATTACGGATGTTAATCCTGCAACACTACTTCATTCATTTTGATGATGATAACAATTTTTGACTCCTGCTATTTTGACTAATAAGCCTCTTCCTTGCCAACTGACAACTCATTCATATTTCCAAGCCCTAAAAATACCAGCTTGCAGTTGAAGAAACCTGCCAACCTGCCAAAAGCACCGGCCTTTTTAAACCTTTGCACTTTCTTGGCTTCATTTCATTTCCTCCTGCAGACAAGTGCAGGAAATTCCACAAACCACACCTCACGTCCTGCATTCTGAGTGGTAACTTTGAAGTAATTCCAGAAATGCAGCTGCCTCATTAACGTCACTTGTGTCCCATTTACCTACCACATAACTTTTCTTTCTTTTAAAAGTGGTGAGAAACCTACCTGCTTAATCTCTTCATCCTCCTTGGCAGATTTGATCCACTGGCTCAGCATTGCCACTGTATCTTCATCCAAATCTGGGGTACTTCTACCTTGCGATGACAGTGCAGATTTCAACATCTGAACTGCTTCCTCGATGGACATCACGTTTGTGTCAACAGCTGCTCCCAACTCCGATTTGGTACCTGAAATGTGGGATTATCCACTTGACTCACTCATTTCACCATACTGTAGATGTGCCAACTGCAACCTTACTAACGATCAGTAGAATATGGAAACATGCATGCTTAGTTTATACTCTAGAAATTCAGGCAATACCTCCCTTTTTAAATAACAACATTCAATGTGCTCTGAAGTTAATACTGATGTCACAAATTCCCTAAAAGTGGATGCAAAGAAGTGGCACTATAACTAAACCCTGCTATGAAACTCTTTTTATTTTTTACCTTTAGAAATAATTTTAGCTTTACAGTTGGTTACTGCTAATTAGAAAAATTCATTCTGGTGTAGACGAGATTCATGATACAATAATACCCCTCATTACTAACATTTAAAAATGAGCGAGAGAATACCAAAATACCATACAACACCATAAAAATTAAAATTCAGGTGGAAAAATTCTATTATTGGACAGTTTTAAAGTTTAATTAAATAAGGAGATTCAAATGAAGTCATCAAATCAATTCACCTGCATTATTCGTAAATATTAGAGAATGATGCTTTTCAAGCTTATGGTAATACTTATTTATTTATTTATTTATTTAATTAATTAATTTACCCCATTGGGAGAATCGGCGCTCCATTAGGGGGGTGGAATACCACCATTTCACAGCTCAATTTTTTAATGCAATTTATTCTTCACACATGGATGGGGCTAAGGATAGGAAGAGAAGGAAGTGGCTGTGGCCTATTATACGGAAGCGACCCCGGAATTATCCTAGGAAGACCGTGGAAAACCACAGAAAACCACGGTCAGGGTCACCGGCCCCAGGACCTCCCGATTAGCAGTCGGACCCCTTAACCACCCCACCAACCTGCTTCGATAGCTTATGGTAATACTTCATAAGCAGTGTAAATTCATACTATGGCAATTTTTACGCATTTTGTTGGGGTTGTAATAAAATCAATATCACAATACAGGTTTCCTTATATAAGGCATCTCTTTTTTGCATTCTTTCAGTTGAACTTCACAAGAAATAAAATCAATATCATATACAGCTTCCCTTACGTAATGCATCTCTGAACGGTCTAGATTCATGACTAATAAGACTTAACAGCTCAGCTCTTTGCTAGTACTCCAGTAATTTTCCTTTTTCAGTCACATGAGTAATATGGGCATGGAAACCACAATGACATCACATGCCAAAATCACAGATGTAACCCTGGTGTTCCAAAAGTTACTTGGAGCTGCCTCCCAATCGAATCTGATGTGACCTACGCTGACATAATTATCCAATAGCAAGCATTACTGCGGGCTGTAAATCAGCAGCATAATTTGGCCACAACGTTCATGTCACTACTTTATTTGTGAGTGTCAACATAATTCCACATTGCAGGCCCATGATATGTATACCTGCAATGATTCCGTCCATCTGTTGCAGGGCGGCCTCGAGAAGCCTGCTGGCCTCGGCGTGGGCCGACCTCACTTGCTCTTCCGGCTGCTGCTGGTGGACCACCTCCTCCTCCGCATTGCCCATCACTCGAACCACCCGTCTCTCAGCTTAGAAGAAAAAAGGATGGGGCAGAGCAGCACCCGGTCATCTCATCCCCACAGTATACGTTCAGAGAGGAGGAGATCCCCTTTTGGGGCTGTCAACCTATCCTCAAGATGGACATTCTCGACTCGTTCCACGGCCAAAGATGGCTGAAAAATGCAGGAAGCTGGATCACCAATGATAAACAATTTTGATGCCATTTCGATACTATACTCGCGCGGGAAACGGGGAGGGGAAAAAAAAGTGCGCCATCTCAAGTGAGGTCACTGCTTGGCTGCACTAAATGAGGCTCGACAATTCATTTGAAGTTATGTGCACTCAGCAAGTGCTTCCCACCCTGTCAACATACATGTCAAAAAAGCAAAGGGAGAATCAGGCTCCACATGACTGCGTAGCATGAAAAGGTCGGTGTCAACACATGCTGACCTTATGAACGCAAGTCACTTTCTCAAAAAAGTAATTATTCAGGCACCTTCCTCAATACACCTGCAACCAAAAATATCACGGTTCCTAGAGTGCAATGAAAGAGATCATTTTTTTTGGAAGTTCCCTGGTAACTTTGAGATTTTCAGATTGTGTACACTAATGAGTAGAGTGACTAATATGCACAAACTATAAATTCATTTCCAGACACAACTGTAGGTCATCATTACATTTAGTACAGATGTCCCAAATATCATAATTGTGTAAACTTATTCACCTCAACCTTGAACACATCATGAATAAATATTGTACATATTTACTGGGCAGTAGTAGCTTCCGCTAAATACTGGCTTCAAAACATAATTATTTCTGCGAACAAAATATGAAAAACTAAATCCTTGGCTAGAAGTACATTACAAACAATAAACCCATCTGAAAAAAAACAACCATACTGTTATTATTTTATGAGCCCAAAAATATCTAAACCCTACGGAAGGGAGCACCACAGGATAGCACATACAAAATATTGAAACCATGAGATTCTATTACAATAAATAAAACGAAGTACCTGACACCTACTTTGAAAGCCCAGAGTAATAAATTGACACTAATGAGATTCAATCCCTGAAAGGCTTGGGGGGATAGATAAAAAGAGTATCTCCAAGTGGCAGTGGAAGCATGGAGAATTATGAACAAACAAATTATTTCTTCTCGTCGCTGCACAATTTTCTGCAATAAGATTGGCGCATTATGCTCGACATAGAGAATAGTAACGTAGGTTATTAATAACACAAAAAAACTTTTACAACCTCTCAAACTTTTCTCAGCTATTTACAGCACAAGTGTCATGTAAATTGTGAACATGCTCACAGCAACATACTGTACTTCTCATGTCATGTGTAAAGTGTGACAAAGGTGCCTACCAGTGCACATTTGATAATTCATAACATTGTTACTCAAAGGCACCAAAACAATAAGGCTACCTTTAAGTCACAAGTGGAATGGATTGAAACAAAACCCAGTGAAATGCTACCATTTTCTATTGTGAAATCAGCATAAGGTCAACAAAAAAATAGTATAGGAGATATTGTCCTCATGAGCAGCACTTAAAAACACCCCCTCTATTATTGTGACCACATTTATTTCAGCCATTTGTGACCATAGCTGTTATTGACTGCCAGGAAAAAAAAAGATGTGGTATGTTAATTAATGCAATTTTCAACTAATAATACACTCATAATATGAATGTTAGACTCTTAATTGCAAAATAACTAATAGAAGCCTGATGCTGATAGTCAATGTAACAAAAATTATTCGTTGCTTATCATATTGCGATTAGTGATGGGCCAATCATCCACAGAACTTTCAAGGCTGCAAAAACTATGACACAATGCAGTTAAAACATTTTGTACATTTCATACGCAATTTCCAATGAGTTCGAAAATTAACAGCTTGCAAAACCAAGTAGCCTGAAAACTGCTTAAAGTATTTCTTGTCACACTTCTGAGATAGTATTTATAGCTTCAAAATAACCCAAGCCCACTACTAATTACAACATAAGTACATGTGGTATTATTGCAACTGTTAGCTGCTCATAAATAGGAAAATTCACTGAAGATAATTCATTGCCTTATACACACACCACCTGGCTAAATGGGCTTCACTTATCCAGGTAATTACACAATAATTATTCAAAGAGCATAGCAACATCCCGAGCTGAGTGAAATCATGAAATGTGTCGAATAGTAAAAAATATTTTGATATCAACGGAAAGAGACTTGTTTCTGTCCCTTATAAAAAAGTAGCACAGGAAGATTAACACCACTTGTCAAAATAATCATCAGAAACAATTACCCAATATACATTCACGGAACTATAATAAAATTCAAAATTACATGGCTTTCCATTTCCATTCACATTCAAGTGAAAACTTAGAGATCATGACTGTGCTGTTAATACATGGCTACAGTGGCAACTCAATAACTGCAGGAGTAATCATTTATGATGTACAACATACTATCTCAAAGGTAGCATCAGCACTGGAACGAAATGGTACAATGTTGGTAAAATGGCATGCTGATGTGCAGAGCAAAATTGTACTTGTACTTAAATGGTAAGTGCTGTCAATGTATAACAGCAAGTTCTCCATAATTACAGTAACACCACAATATAACACTCCCTTATATCTCTTTCCCACTTTTAGCACCCTTTGTTTCCGGCCCCTTGATAAGGTAAATTTTCCCGAATATAATGCTATCCCGCTTATAGTGCTGCTTTTGGGTGGTTCCTTGAAGAGCCTTATATCGAGGTTTTACTGTGTTATGTTGACAGCAACAAAAACTTACGAATAACTTATTTCCATAAAAACAACAGCAAAATAAACTTCATATATGCATAAGAAGAGCACTCAGCAAAATAACTTGCAATTTCCTTAAAAAATATGAATGTGTTACTTGTGAAACTGACAAGAACCCTTGGTCACTGCAAAAGATGGATGGCACTCACACAAAAAGTGACTCAATTCCTACGAAACAGTGTTTGTAGTAAAGCACAGACGCTGCTGAAAATGTCATGTTAGTTTGCAGCCATTCCTACTGCATGAGCCTATATCTGTTTGTTAAAAGATGCAGTCACTTAGGCAAATTCTAGAGTAAGAGCCATTATCAAGTGAGAGCTAGTTCCTACTAACAAGGGTATCAAATAACAATTTTTTAATTATTAAAAGTGGTTTTGGAATTAAATTGCTATTCTACAGAAAAGCAGCTCACAATGACTTAATGTCAGACACAGTGAGGGTAAAAATTACCCTGATGCATGTATCCACAATGGATGTTCACTTTCGATGCGTATAGAGATGTGCTAACACATTAAAACAAACGTTTGGCCTAAAATTTTGTAAACCTAACTATGTACCTGGCAAGAAATAGACCCTCAGCATAATTATCCCACTCTCCTTTCAAGGATACCTTTCATGGCCTAGTCATGTATCTCCATTAATATAAAGATGTTATCCTACCACACATGCACACACACACACACCCACACAAAATCACAAAAATATATCTTTCATTCTATAAATCAGGGTATTATTTTTTCTCTCCAACAATTGTGATAATTCCCACAACTCACACTTCTCATGTATTGCAGAATGTAACCAGAAAAGAAAATGATGGAATATTTCAAAATATGCTTGCATTGTAACGCAGAAAGCTGAAGTTGAAGTGATGAATTCAATGAACCCAGTTCTTAGCCTAACTCATTATTGCTAAAGTCATGAGATTATGTTGTCCATGTGTAAAATCATGCAGCATCCCTGTCAGAGCTTCACTGCACAAAAATCATGTTCAGTAATTATGCATGGGAATATTGTTTGTTAATATTCTCTGCTAATGATGAAAGTATCATCAGTGATGCTCACAGATTGAGGGCAGTCAGGGAATGCAATGCTCTTCCCCTTTTCAGGTTTATTCAACATGGAGCCTGAATTTCATTTTTATGCACTTTTGTATGTCACGGTGAAAGAATAACACACTCTATTGTTCACCTCCATATTTTGATCACTGGGGTCACACTATGACAGTTCTACATACGGGCATACATAGGTAGGAATTGTCACAATTGCCTGGCAATTAAAATTACCTGAACATACTATATTTTGTTACCTCTCCACTTGCCTGATCACTAAACACTCTTTAAGTCTTACTGAGCAACTAACTTGTTCCCTATCTTGTCTCTGCACTGGTACAGTATATGTTGCTGAGCATATCAGCAATTCCATGACTCTTCATTCATGAGTCTTGCTGAGCAGATGTGAGTTAAAGTCATACAGGTTGGAGCATTGCTCCCCACATATGTTGCACTTCCAAGGGTTGCTTTCTGAGTGACATCCCTTATGCAGGAAGTAGAGAGTCTGGTCTGGAAAGATGATGCCACAATAGATGCACTGAAGCATGCGCTTGTGGACTGGGGGTGGAGCAGGGTAAGTCTCCTGATTCGTGGACGTTATAGAGTCCAATGGTGAACAGTCAGATAGCTGCCGACGCTGCTGTTGGGGTGGTGGATGATGTTGGTGATGTCGGTGATGATGCCTCCTCAGATCATCCCTCAGGAGGGACTTGAGTGGTGAGACCTTGATGAGTGATATGGATGAGGAGCACCTGTCACGAGCTGCATTGTCTGGTGCCTGCTCCAGTGTGGACTGGAGCAGTGAGTGGGATGAGGATGGTACAGGTGCAGTAGCACTGGGACCACCATCACCAGCATCGTCAAACTCCTTGTCCTCTGGCTCCTGTTTCACTGTGGCACTGCCAGCAGCTTCCTCATCTACCCTCTTCTCATTGCTGCTGCTGGGTAGATTCGAGTTTGAATCTGAAGGTGGTGATCCTGCATTGGACGGTGACCTAGTCCCAGATGATCCCATGTGATGATGTATCACCAGGTCTTCTGGATGCATGTTATCATCGTTCATGTGGTGATGGTGGTGATGATGGTGATGGTGGTTGCGGATGGGGGAGTCGGCCTTAGCAGCCAAGAAGTGTGATGTGATTGGGTAGGAGGCATAGTAGGCAGGATTGGTAGGAGGAGGAGGGCTCTGGCCACCACCACCGACTGCGCTGCTGCTGCTGCCTCCGGGTATGTATGGCCCACCACCACTGGTAGCCATAGAGATCTCAATGTGAGGAGCCAAAAAGTGTGGAGGGACACTCAGGGTGGCAGAGTCTGACTGGGGTTTGCAATCTTCATCCATTGGAGCACTGCCACCATCACTGGTACCTCCGCAGTGGTTGCTTGGAGAGTGAACCTGAAGAGATATGATTAAGTAAATATGCAAACCACGCAAGAATAAGCAATAAAGAGTCCAGTCAATCTATCAGGGTCATTCCATGTCAATTCACCGAGCTTTTAAGGAAAATTGACCCTTGGGTTGTCAGATTTTGACGAAAATCGGCGAATCGCTTTAATTACGTCTT
>JYFJ02004102.1:0-34760 GCA_000934665.2 Catajapyx aquilonaris
TGATCGGGATGCCAAATTTACTAGTGCTTTTTGGAGGGCTTTGTTCAAGAGATTGCAATCTCGACTTTTGATGTCCAGTAGTTTGCATCCACAGACGGATGGGCAAACGGAGAAAGAAATACAGGTGCTGACAACTACGCTCAAGGCGTTTGCTTTGGAGCTGCCCACTTCATGGGATAAGAATGTGGGTTATGTAGAATTTGCCATTAACAATTCTATGCATTTGTCGACGAAGGTGTCTCCATTTTTTGCGAATTATGGATTTAATCCCACTACACCTGGGGTTTTGTTGGGAAGGACGCAGGTCCATGAGCAGGTCCAGGCGACCGGTACTATGTTGGAAACTATCAGAATGATAAATGTACGGATCAAAGACTGTATGAGTCAGGCGCAGGAGAAAAATGTGGTACACTATGATGCTAAACACAGGCCAGTGCAGTTCCAGGTGGGAGATGCAGTCCTGCTGGACATGAAGGCGGTGCGTTATGGGAATGTGCGGGGGAGTAGAAAGCTTCGCCCACGTTATGAAGGTCCTTTTGTAGTAACTGCTGTCATATCTGATGTGTGCTATAAATTAGATCTACCTGTATCTATGCGAATACATGATGTAGTGCATGTGTCAAAGTTAAAGTTGTATGTTGAGAGGGTAAGAGAGTGGCAGGATAGCTCAGCACTGCCGCCACCCCTACACGTCGATGGCCAGGGTCCCACGTATGTGGTACAGAAATTGCTTGCGAAAAAGAGGGTCCATGGCAAAGTGTTTTTTTTAGTGAAATGGAAGGGCTACCCTGTCGGTGAAGCTTCATGGGAGCCACATGCCAGTGTGAAACATTTGCATCGTTTGATACATCAATTAGCCTCGAGGACGATGCCTTGATTTTGGTGTGGGAGTTTGTAACAGGGTGTGAAGGATGTGAGATAATTTTTGTGTGTGATGTAATCCTGCATTCTATTCGAGGGACAATTTGACTGACAAAGGTAATAAATATATGGGAGAGGGTCTCCAGAGGAGGACTCCCAGGGTGGTGGACAAGGGGAGCGGTTGTGCTCGCCCTTTTCGGATTTGGGGTAGTGTGTTGCACACCCCTTCATCACAGTGTAAAGTTTGAAGGAAGCTGTATACAAAAAAGGAATAAGATATATATGACAGTACACCCTGGAGTTTATTCAGAAGATCCTAATCCATTACGTTTGACCTTGCGATTGAAGGACACAAGGTTACAGAATGTGACAAATATTGCGCCTTTTATTTTCCAAAGGATAATTACGGTGCCAATGGAAGAGCAACTAGAACATCTGGATGACGCCCTTAATGGACGACTGCACACGCACCATACAAGAGCTTATTGGGCAAATTGAAAAGTACATACAAATTTACCTTGAAGATGAATGCAGCCTTGCTACTATTACTGGGACACACCCGGTGTGACGAGAATGATAAACCAACATTTTGTGTGGTATACCATACGACACATCCAAGTTATTTAGTTTACATTGACAAATGGCTCGTGAACGCAGGCTTGGTTAAGAAAGATTATAATCACGGTTAACGCTGATTGTATAAGTATAGCCTACAGTCTACACAGCCATATACGTACAGGGGAACTGAAACATAGATCAAGTTCCCGCCAGACCTGTGGATGGTTTCAGGTGTGCTCTTTACCAAACCTATCTGGGACCATCGGCAAGCAGGAGGGTTGAAACTGACTCTGAAATCTTCCAATGGGCACCTCGTCATTCCCCTTGTCATAATTATTATGACCGGAGACCCCAGGAAGTACGAAGCAGCAATTTCATACGATGGTGGATGGAAAGCATACTGCGCCATTTTTTACTAACAAGTAAGATGTCACTGCACCTATGGGTTCTTCTCTTCCCACGCCTCTTCCATTTCACCTGATGTCACCTTTCAGATTGTGACAAATTGCAAAGCTTGCATAGTTACAAGGACATGTAGGCTAAAAGTAGTAATGTTATCTGAGTCTACACTCGAAGGATGTGACACTCATGTGCGCCTAACATGAAGAGGTAAGCTTAATAGTGTCTATACAACGCAACAAAAATTTCGAAACAAATATCATAACATACAGTATACATAAACACATTTATGAGATTCGCCTGCGCTATCGGGGATGCAACAATGCAAATTTTGAAGCAGTATCGATCTCTGAAGGAATACAATGTACGGTTGAACGAAGAAATTATTGTACATACGAGAACGTATCTTGTGTTTGTGTGGCATTGCTAATAAACCACGATTTGATGGCTAACTTCCCTTCAGAATTTCCAGGGATGTGAAACCATGCCTCATCATAACAACCATCAAGAAAAATAGCCAATTCCTGTGAGACAGCCTCACGGACATTACAAACAGAAGAAAATAAACGACGCCGGCGCCAGTTGACTTCACGAGCATTATTGACCACCAGAGACCGAAAAGAAGCGTCACAATGTTCTTAACAGTCCCGCGTGAAAGTGGTATTTAAGTTACTTACAGTTAGTCCGGCCGCAGAATATAAACACAGTAAAGCTTGACAGCAACAGGTGGAAATCATTCTCGATGCACAGACAACAATTATCTAAGTGCATGCAATAACAAAAAAAAAATCTCAATAATACTGCCAAATATGTTTTTATTTGCAACGGAGCATTCCGTCACTCTTTCGTAATTATATACGAATATGTGGCATAGAGTGTGACAGATGTACAATGCCAAGAACCAATATAAGCGCTGGAAGAAGATAAAGCGGTAATAATTATTGCGCCCATCTCTTTCCAAAATAGGTAGTGCCACTGAAAGAGCAAGAAGAACATTTTAATCATGTATCATACATACAGCTATACCAGACCATGCTTCGGGGCTAACTGCACTGGCGCGAAGCCAGTTTGGAAGTGATACAAGGCAGCATTGTGACTGCCACTAAGAAACAGTACCCTGGTCAAATGACTTCGAAGCGAAGAAGGGTAAGTGTTAGTGTCCCACTGGCAGCGGTTGCATCCAGCAGAGCAAACATGAGTGCAAGCCTGAGCGATACCACGGACTGACGAGAGGGATAAACCTACATTTTGTTGGGGTATAAATTACAGGAAGCTCAATACAAAGCAGTCACCTTTTCCCCAGCTTCTCCAGCGTACGAGACTAAAAGCGTAATTACTGTACTAATTGTAGACACAATTTTGGAAAAGGTGAACATTCCTGCAATGAACAAATTCAGAAAACATCAGGCGACACTCCCGGCGTTACTCTAAAATTTGTGCCGTAAAAGGACAGCCTTTCAAGTAACAAATGCAGCATAAATAGCAGCATGAACCTATAAATCAGAAAATATTAATCAAGATACTACAAGGACGTATGCCTACAAGTAATATTGTTTTCAATAATTATAGGTAAAAATGAGGTCAAATGCAACTTTCCTTCTCGTTGTAGACACCTCATTTTGTATCGATGATAGTAATGCATAATACATTTATGCAAAGAGAGTATAAAGCACTGATTACAATGAAACAAACGATGATGAGAGGTCCCTTCATCAAGTCATGTCGCGACTGTCACCATATCTACTACCTCTTTGAACGTATCATAACCAGGGGAGTAACATCCGTCTAGCATTCTGGCTCGTTTTAAAAGACACAAAAAACGTCAGACCTAGTTATTTGGAATGCTGGGCAATAAGTTGTGGACCCAAAGTTACATGAGTATAGCAATATATAATTTGCCTTCGATAGTGCCATGTGCACATTTTACCATTGTCGTTTACAGTACCCTTCCGACATAATATATTTATTGCCAACATGTGGTCCAAACTATTACTTCACGAAGCAACAGGAGACCATGACATCAGTTTGAAGAACAATAATGCGCCTCTTATTTTCCAAAGCCGATGGTGCCAATGCAATAAGCGCATCTGGATCTTAAACGATGACCGTATACGAACTATACCAGGCCGTGTTGACCTAATTGAAAATGACAGCCCGATCTACTGTTTTCTGGGGCTTATGGCGCTAGAGGTGTGTCTGGAGTCCCTGCATATTTATAAATATTTTATATAAAGGATTTCTTGGGTTTGTGGCGCTAGATGAGCCCGATCTACTCGATGACGATGGTACAATGCAGCCTTGGGACTATCACTAGGACACAGTAACCCAATGATTGAGATGCGAAGAGAAATGACGAGTACGTGAAGGCTAGGCAGTAAGCATCCACTTCATGACAGTCTACATAAGCCTGTTAATTCCAGGGCGTGACGAGACGAGTGACAAACCAACATTTTGTGTACAGTACGGAACATCCATGTTATTTATGTAATTTACGAATGGTTCATGATGGCTTGGTTAAGCACGATTATATTTTCCCTAATTCTAGTAGCATAAGAAAAAAATTACGTTCAAATTGTCTCTTAAGTAATCGTTATAAACCAATATGTGAATACCATCTTCTTTTCTGACATGAGAAGGTACACAGCTGGGACAAGTGGAGCTACGTGATATTGAGGGCAGCTCAACAAAAACCAGTCACCTTTTCCCCAGCTTCTCCTATCTATTACAAGGGGTACGAATTTGGAAAGCGGAACACAACAGGAACATACCTTTGCCCAAGACCATGATCTATTTAAATATACATCCGGCGACCCCTCTCCGCACTTACATACAGAGAATGTAATGCTAATAAATGGACTGTCTTTCAAGCAACAACAGCATAAATAGCAACATGAACTTCGAGAAAATAAGCCACTCCATAGGCGTAAGAACGGGCGTACATGTAACTGTTTTGATTCTTTAGTAGCAAATTATTCCTGGTAAAAACACATGAGTTGAATTACGTAAGACTATCTCTGATGTGGGAGCAGATAATATTATAGCAGCCTACTACTCCATCATTACCATTTGATTCATAAAAGACTCCCATTAAGAGATGGATTGAATTTACTTCAACCTGAAACACTCTCCGCCGCCTATTGTGAGACACACCGTTCAATTTCGGTTCAATTAAAGAAGACAGAAGGCGCTCCCAGGCATATCTGAGATCATGGTGTCTGTGTGTGTGGCTGAAGCTTATCCAACTTCATACCAACGAATGTGTCGCCAGGACCAACATCAGATGATGAGGTGATTCCAATTCGCATTTGGACTTGTTTCAGTCTCACGAATCGAGTTATTAACACATACAAAGATGGGACAGAGGTACACATACCCGAAAACCCATGGTAGTTTATGTCTTTGATTTCATATAAACCAGTACGTGGCGGATAAGTTGACTGAAACACAAGACTAATAAACTGTGTTTTGGGTCCCTTACAAGTTTGAAGCCACGAACGTCGAAACTAATAAAACAAAAAACAGTGCTAATCTAACACGATAATTGTAAGTATACGTACTCTAGATATAAACCAGGGAACTGCAACCGAGGTCACGTCTCGCCCGACCTGTGCTTGGTTTGTGTCTACAGGGCGACAAAAATGTCCAAACAGTATGTCATAATACTATACAACAGCACACACATGTATGAGATCGCCTGAGCTATCGGAGATGCAACAATGCAAATTTTGAATAAGAATTCATCTTTGAAGGAACACAATGTGCGGATGATCGAGGAAATTCTGATAAACATCTTGTGTGGTCTTGCATGGTTGGTGCCGAAACATCTTTCAAGAGAATGAAAAAAAATTGGTGGGTTGATGGCAACTCAACAACTACTCGAATGCCAGACGACATTGACCAGAGGCCCTGTTGAGGATGGCGGGCACCAGGCAGTCTTGCAATACCCATACGGCATCAGAAATGAACCGGACACTTCTGATTGGCATGAACCATATCTGTTGCTGGCAACATTGGATTACTGAGTGAGATTATGATTCTATGTTGTAGTCAATAAGGGCATATTCTATCGCATACTTTGCACTTCTTCGGAGTGAAATTCAGGTTCAGGTTTATTTGGAGGAAGTATCTATGGCTATCTGGGTATAAGAAGACGTAAAGTTCAGAATTTTGGTCAGTTCAATTCAGTTATTCATAATAAGACGTGAAGTTCAGGATGAGATAAGCTCACAGCAACGAGTAACTATACACATATATGCAAGGGCGCATGTAAGCAAGTAAAATAATACAGTATATGTATAGATCCATTTTTTACAACTTAGATTATTGTAAACACGGGAAAACAGATACATTCACCTTATGATTATCAAGATTCTCTAATCCAGTTTCCACAATAATCCCAGGGACATTTTTGGAAACACGAAATTGATAAGAAACATTCACATTGCGCCTCTCATTGCAACAAGTATAGGTTGGGCCAATGGAAAATATGGAAAATCATCTTAGTGTACGTCTGCCTTCCTGTACACACAGCTATACCAGACCGCACTTGGCTAGTTCCAAATGTATGAAGGCACCTTGAAAGGGATTCTAAGCAGAATTATGAAAACATACGTCATCACAAGCAGCCAGAAAACAGCAAGAGGGGAGAGTTCCACATAAATCAGTGAGAATCTAATTTTTCTGGAATAGCGCACCATGGTATTAAGATTACAGACATGCGGCTCGCAACGACCGACTCTTATTTAAGCAGGATTTTGATAACTTCACTAATTCTCTGTATGACCGTGCATAAAAAAAGCAAACAATATTATTTGTGTGTTCTTGGCACTACTAATGAACCTGCGTGAGGACGAGTTACATGAGGTCAAGTGCAACTTTCTTTCCCTTTGTAAACACCTCATTTTACAATATTGTATCGGAATTATTGTAATGGGTAATATGTATACTAACGCAATGCATGTATAATGCACTAATTACAATGAAACAAGCGCCATCATCCCTGATGGTTAGTCCTCACGTCACGAGGGCAAGTCACCATAAAATTATCCCCTACCTCTTTGAACACTGCAACGATCAATTATAATGAGGGAAGCTCGTTTCATAAGGCAGCACTAAGAACAACAGACCTTAATTAGTTATTTGGAATGCTGCTGATCAATTAGTTGTTGATCCAGAGTTACATGAGTATAACAATATAATTTTCTGATTATACAGGTAATTATTGGGTGCTCATACAGTACTAATAATGCACAAACAGTATTGAATAAGCTGGGGAGTGAGTCAAAAGTATTTGATATAGGGCCAGCACAATGTAATTTATCATTGTCTTATGTAAAATACTTTCCGACTTAATATATTTATTGGCAACATGTGATCCAAAACATTATTTCCAGTAACACGACGGAACAGGAAAATATGATGACAAACAATGCGTCTCTCATTTTCCAAAGCAGGTGGTTCCAATGAAATAGCAACTTGCACATTTGAGCGACTCCCTTAATGGATCTTTATGGACGACTGTACTGTACACGCACTACACCAGGCCATGTTGGGCTAATATTGAAAACGTCACCCTAACTTACCACGAAGTCCGATGCAGCCTTGCAACTATCACCTGGATACAGTAACCCAATTATCAAGAAGCGAAATGGCAAGTAAGTGAAGCAAGGCAGTAAGCATCCCACCTCATGACAATTGCAGTATGTAGTGGTTCGACTACCACTACAAGTAGCTACTTATTCCTGGAAGTGATGAGAGTGACAAACCAACATTTTGTGTGTAGACGAAACATCCATGGATGTTATTTAGATAATAGACGATGAGAGGAAGAATACCACTGAGAAGCTTCGCGCAATGCCAATGATCTTCTGTGTGATTTTGAGGAGTAACTACAGCAACAGGCAGGTCAACACAAATCAGTCACCATTTCCCCAGCATCTCTCTGAGTATATTACAAGGCCTACGACTACTACACTTGTAAGCACAACTTTGGAAAGACAGGAAATGACCTTTATCCCAGCAGAGCAACGAACTGTTTCAAAAAAAGTCAGGCGACGCGTACACATGTACAGACAAAATACAGTGACATAAATGGACGGTCTTTCAAGCAACAACAGCATAAATAACAGCATGAATTTCAGGCAAAGAAGTCACTCAATAGGCGTACTGTACAGCATGTAATACTGCATTTTCATTCTTTGGTAGCAAGTTATTCCTGGTGAAAACCTTAGTAGATTAACACAATGGGCATGTATTTTCGAGTCCTACAACGCATGGACGGTGCAGTCATACAGGTTACAGCACACCACTGCTTTATAATTACCATTCGATTCGCAAAGGACTCCCATTAAGAGATGGAGTCAACTCATTTCCTAAACCTGAGACTTTTCACTTGAACTGATTGTATAATTACGCCAATAGTTATTGATGTTTATTGCCCTTAAAACTTAACATCCATATTTTCATGTGATGTGAGTCTTTTTCGTAGCTGGTTGTAATTCATATTTTGAGGTACGATAAGGAAAATTATAGTCGCAAGTACAATGATATTTTATGCCATGGTGCTTCTGTAATATGAGGTCAACACAATATTATCCTGAAGGTGAGACATTCTCTAAACACCTTTAGTTTCATGTGACTGTCGTGGGTTTTGTTATGCACTTTACATGATGCTGGATGGGACTTTATCGCCAATATTTATTGTTGTTCATTGCCCTCCAACCTTAACATCCATATGGTCATGTGATGTGTCTTCTTCGTTGCTGGTTGTAATCGACATTCGCTGTGGAAGGATCAGTAGGATTAAAGTCGCAAGTACAATTTCATATTTTGTGCCAGGAGCTCTTGAAATATGAGGGCGCAATGTATGCTACAGAGATAAGGGATCCTCTTAACACATGTTAAGCCATTTAGTTTCATGTGATCCTTGTGGGTTGTGTTCAGCACTTGACATGATGCAGGGTGGGACCTTTAACGATGACAGAAGACGCTTCCAGGCTTATATACGATCCTGATGGCTGGAGCCCAAGCCAATGTTGTTGCAGGACCACCAACTGATGACGCATGATTGCAAACGCATCTAGTTATTAAAACATACAAAGATGGGACAGAAGAATACACCCGAAAAACCATGGGAGTTTATGACTTAGATTTCACATAAACCAGTACGTGGCTGGATAAGTTGATTGGATCACAGCCCTCAACTGCGGTTTGGGTCCCCAAGCCACGAATGTCAAACTAATAAAACGAAGAACAGGGCTAATCTAACATGCTGATTTACAAACATGGGAACTGCAACAGAGGTCATGTCCGGCCACCCTGTGCTTGGTTTGTGCAGGTTTGCCTTTTACCAAACCAATTTGGGGGCATTGGAAAGAAGATCGGTTGAAACTGACTCTGAAATCTGCCCATGGATAAGGCACACCTCATTCCCCTTACTTGTCGTCATATTATCACCAGAGACCATTGAGCAGCACTCAACAGCTACTCAATCTCTGTTTCTCCTGCTGGTGTGATTGTTTGATTTGAAATGAGCCAAAGGCATGAAGGCTACCTGACTATTTGAAGATGGAGCCACAACTGACAAAGAGATAACACTGTTGGACTCATATTGCATCATACCCAACGAATCTTTTTCTTTGGGATAACAAGGATATATTGTGGCTCTCCAGACCCTTCCACGAATCTTGGAAACTGCATTTTAAAAATAAGTCGAATGTGACTGAAGCACACATACTCATCAGCTGACAATCTCCACAACTCGCCTTTCTAAGATTCGAATGCGCTTAGGTATATTACCTGCTCTGGCTAATGTAGGATAGATAATACATGATATCGTAATATTAGGTTGTCAGCTGTCACTAGGAATCCGGAGTCGGCGAGTACTTTTTGGGGATCTACATTATACTTGTAGAAAGTCAATTCAAACTTACAGTGAATAGTTTAGTAATAAGACATACTGCACCATTTTTGACTAGATGGCGATGCAGAGCTATGATTTGTTATTTTCCCACATCACTTCTATTTCATCTTTCACTAAAGAACGCTCCTCTGAATATATCTCAATAAGTACCGGTAACCATTTTGACAAAAGCAAATTGCCAAGTTTTCACAGTTACATCAGGTTACATGTAATATCTTACTCCCTTCCACTTTACAAATAGAGTACCAGTTATGCCACAAGAGACTGGCAGACTCTGCACCTCCTTTCACTTCCATTCAGCAGCAAAATATGCGACCAGAACCTGGCAGACCAACCCTAAATCCATTGTCAATCCATCAATAACCGACCAACCATTAAGAGAAATAATAAAAAAATAAATACTCCAGGGAAGGAGGCACACTAAATTGGTCATTAGCCTACCCAGATTCTCAGCTGGTTAACCAACACGCGACAAAAATTTAAGTCGGTGAACACAACATCAGTTGCAACAAAGGATACCCAAAGTGTGACAGAAGAAAAGGGGGACATGATGAAAAGAGACTGTCAGCGAGTAAGGGGGTGTGACAAGATGCCAATTGTTTCAAGTTATGGATTTCTTCATATTAGCCCCATAAATACATATATCATGCAGTTAACATGTAGTACAGCACTCCTACATGCATGTAAATATATATTTAATTAAATGTTTGGGTTCTTATTTGTACAGGATGCACATTTTGGGCTCATCCACTTGCTCATCCAATACCAACTATATCAACAACAAAAATCAGATTCTTGACACAAAACCTGCTTGCTCTAACTGTAAACCTCTACAAACCATTTCTGTACCAAATAACCTCATACATAACTTCAGTTCAAAGATAAAATATTTTAGATCCTAGAATAGATTAGCATCCGACTTATGAAGTGCACCTCTCTCAGGAAGAGAATGTAACCAAATTCTGTGACACGCAGACTGCGACACCAAAACCAACAATATGCTCACATGACTAACTTAATTACATATAAAACTTCATTCAATGAAATAATTAGTATATACGGAGTAAGAGTAATAAGCACCTCCGTCAAAACTATTGTGATGTGCAGGCCTAGTCCTGGATGAATACCTTACAATATTTAAGTCAGTTTTCTTATAGAGAAACTGTAGTCCCCAACAAAACTTTTCAATGGTGAGTAGGCTAACCATATGAAGGCTCACCATCAGTAATAAACAAACGAACAAGAGGAAGAGGTACCACAACTTCTGACACATGTGATATGCCAGGCCAAAAACAAAATTACCTATGATTATTATCAGTATTACAATACAAAAGTCAGTTGACACAGATTTCAGTTGCATGACTATACAAAACCAGCAGTACTTGAACATGGCAAATGTATGAGCTGGAAGTGATGCTAAACCAACTGAGCAAGACAGCAGGATTACATGAACACACCAAGGACGGAAGGGCCGTCTCACAACCAGGTACTCCAGATAGATGCTGGTATGATGGAGGAAGCCTTGCTGGATGATTTGGTGATTGGTTTCCCTGAGTTGTTGAGAAACTATCACCCTATTCACGAACACATCAGGAAAGCTTCTCATCATCATTGGAAGAATCCAGTGCGGGAGAACTGGGTGTTGTAAGTGACACCTGACTTTCATGGTAGAATATACTGGAGGAGGGCAGGTTCCGGGTGGACCTGCTGATGTGCCAGGTGGAGGACCACGTCAGGCACAATCGCTGCTGGAAATGCCTAATGCGCATGAAAGGAAGGAATGTCAAGTGAAACCCAGGCCATCAGTTCAGACAAGGGAATGAGCTATGCAAAGATATGACTCCAAAGTGAATGGGTGGAGGAGCTTGTTCAGTGATTGTTTTCAGCCAGAAAATAATTATCCTTTCTTTCTAGCTCTTGAGCTACTTGAAATCATTGAACATAATTACCATATGGCCATGTCACGGACCACTTTGCGCACAGATGTGAAAAGTCACCACTGCAAAAAATTTCTCACTCGGAAATGACACATGCGAGTTTTTGGAGACATTACCATAATCTACTCTTATTTGACTCCCATCATTTATACCTTATCAAACCCAGACTCCAATGTCACAATGGTTTTATTGTCTCATTAAAAGATGCGAGTAAAAACAGCAATAAGCGAGTGGTATAATATTATATTTATTAAGGACAGTGTGAACTAAACCCAGACTGGTTTGTCATCATACTTGCAAGGAACACTACTGACACTTATTATTATGAAATCCAGCTCTTCTCTTCCTTTGCTGATATTGCAGCTACATGGTATTGTACATACGGACCTTCTTCCAAATGCAGGTCCGACGTTTTAAAACAGAAACCATATACACTGCATTCAATCTCAATAAGTCAGTCAATGGCTTCATCTGCATTGCCAACTGCGGTAATAAACAGTATCAATAAGTTCACCATGCCCAGAAATGTGTCGTTACGTACGTGCTAAACTATTACTTTCTAGAAGTACAATAATTATATCATGTAGGAATTGAGACTGGTAATGTTTCCTGTAAGCCTACTGCAAATTGCTGTACTGTACTGTAAGTGTTTCTGCAAATTTATTCGATAATTTTGCTACTAAAATAGTTTCATTGATGAAAGAAACTTGGGCCATCTGCCCTGAGATTTGTGAGACGACTCAGACTTACTGTCATGTTCTAATAGGCAGCATTTTTCATCATTTGAAACTTGACTGCTATATAATTAGGTACCGGTAGTACTTGTTCACCACAGAAAGAATATAAAACTTGAACCAACAAGCTGTATTGGTAGCCTACAATTTGAGTGTCATAAAAGACACACCTGCTTCTTCCTTGCAAAAGTTTTAAGTTGCAAAAATTAGGTGACAGAAGTGGGATGGTAAATGAGTATGCAGAAAACACCAGTTTGATTGGAGAACCTATAGTTATGTAAGAAAGAGGACTTCCTGTTGCCAAAGTAATCTCATCTAAGTATATGAGTCTCCATCTCACTAATATGTTGTAAATATTGATGTGCGGGGTATAAGTGGTGCCCTGAAATACAACTGTAACATAAAAAGCAGTGTTTTACCACAGTCGCCAGCGCCCATAAGTGCAAAGGATTACAATTGATCGTGCCACAGGCAAAAAAACCCACCAATCATCGACCTCACCCTCCGTAAGCATACAGCACCGGCCCCAATGAAAGCAGCGAAGAAAACTGAACCTATTAGGACAGAAGTAGTGGCAAAAAGGAAAATCCCGAATCCCGTATTAGACCTATTACTCCCAACCAAGGAAGCCAAGAGGGCTAAAATGGAAAAGGAGAGGGAAGAAGCAAAGAAGAAACAAGCAAAAATTGAAAAGGAGAAAAAAGAAGCAAGGAGGAAACGACAGGCGATCCCACTAGCCATAGAAGAGCCGGACCTGGACGTTATAGAATTAATGAAAGAGTTTGACACCGCCTGGATGAACGAAGAAATGGAGGAGGAGGAGCACCTGATGGACTCAATACGGAGCGATGTTTTTTTTCCGGAGCGACCAGTGTCCCCACTCCCCCCCACGACCCCACCCAGACGCAGCATTTTTTCGCCCTCGTCCTCCCCAGTTTGGAAGTCCAAAATAAAAGCCATCCAAAAAAAATGGAGTATCTGATGTCCAATAGAAAAAAAATAACACCTCAGTATGGATGCAGATTCATATAATATAATCATTCCCATCTTTAGTCCTCAACATGAATTATTATGATGCGCAGTTTCATACGCTTGAAATCGATTTTCAGCTCCCAGGAGAGTCACACTATAAATATAGCAAGTGAGTTTCATCAATGTTACACTGACAAGTGAGCAAATACACTATCTGATTGCAGATTGGAATTAACATTGCATATTAAATAAGACATTAAGTCTGACATATTATTAGTAGACCTCTCCTGACCCACATAAGGATCATGTGCGTTTTCCAGAAAAATTACAAATTCATGCCAACAATCATCTCATATTATATTATATACGGTACGTTATATTATAAATATGATATATTAGGCTACATATTTAATTAGTTACAGTAATCATAATAATGCATTATTTGCAGTTATATATTATTTTACAATGACACATTTGAGTTACCTTGCATGTAAGTAACAATTACTGATGATAAATTAATCGCCAATTTAATTACCTATGATAAATTAATCACCAATTAATGTAATATATTAACAAAATACTTGTTAATTAATTAGAATAAATTAGACATCAATTAACGTAATAATCATCAATTGATGCATAATTATTTTTAATAAATTAGTATAAATTAATCGCCAATTAATGTACTTATTAACTGTATTAATCATAATCATGTTAATTGCAATTACATATCGTAATTAAATGTTTTTTTTTTTTTGGTTTGTCATCCAAATAATCTAATCTCAAGGAACATTCTAGAAGTGTCGATTATTGTTCCTCCCTGCCTTATTATTCCGCCTTCCCCCGCCGCCTCTCTCTCCTCCCACTCACAATCCATGCCCTGGGGGGCCTTCCCCTGAGCGTTAGGCGTCCCCCAGCAGCAACACGGGGCGGGCAAACCCAGGGTTGATGCCGCCCCGAGGCGAGACCCGGCGACGTTCCATCTTCAAAGAGACGCCATCTTCAACTATGACGCAATCGACACTTTTTTCCCGCCAAAATATCACCTACGTTCTAGTCGCGGCTGTAAGCACGCATGCGCTCCATATAAGCCAATAGTAGCTAAGAGCTTCCCTCTGCCGCCCAATCAAGAACGGGCAGTTCAGGATGTCGGGACGTGTAAATTGTGTAGGGCTTAGCGAATTTAACATGATTTGCACATTTGATGTATTATTGGTTCAGACTGCCTGATGAGTGTGGGTAAGTCAATCAGAGCGAGGCGATCCTTACCATGTTAAACTGTGTGGTGTTCCCGCCTTCCCGCTCGGAACTCGGGCAGTGATGGCGGCTTGTTGAGTCGTGTTGGGTCTGGTCGCCTCGGGGCAGCCCAGCACCAGGGCTTATTGCCCGCCCCGGGCAGCAGCTAGGGGCGGCCACGGTTTGGTAACACGATGGAGCTGCCAGGGGGAGTGGAGGCTGACACGGGTCGCCACAGACGCAGGTTGAAAAGGGGTGGGGGAAAAAAAAGGGAAGGGAAATTTCTAGAACGTTCCATCCGCCATGCGCCATCTTGAAAATTCTGTTTAGCATTGCATTAATGCAATGCTAAACTGAATTCACACCTTAAAACAGGCAGGCAATCATCAAGGTCGTACACATCAATAATTATTGATGTGTACGACCTTGATGATTGCCTGCCTGTTTTAAGGTATGAATTTGATCAAGAGTGATTTGATACACTGGCGCACACATTTGGTAGAATTTATTTTGTTAAATGGTATGGCAGAGAGCAGTTAACAATTTTGTGGTAATTGACATTGAAATTGGCGGGGTTCATTTTATAAAAGGTTGACTATGGTTGAAAAATTATTTCATGTTTAGTTGTCTTTTTTAAAAAATATTATTCTTTAATCAAGTGCATGTTATGTGATGTCTGACCACGTAGCAAAATGAGTTCATACCCAAGGAAATTGAAGTGTGTAGATACATAAATAATACCAAAACGTCTAGTACATCATAAATTAATAAATATTAATAGATAGGAATGCAAGTCATTAACTAGTACTCAAATAATGAGTGAACACGGTGAACATATACAAGTATGCAAATAAACAAGCACAGTGCGTAAATACGTCATCAAGCCGCATCAAGTATACAAATAAGTAAATAATAGTTATAAATTAATAAGGGACAGTGACAATAAACAGCTTTTAAGCTGAAGATTGTGATGCACAGAATTATTCAAATTGATTACGTCCAGATTTTCTCCCAACCATGGCAGTCTGCTAATGTGGAACTGCTGTTTCATTTTATCTTCATGTGTCAAGGACACACGTGCTATATGGTGCTTATGATACAAAACACTACTTGGCCTGGTATTCCTTCCAGTGCTTTGCCACTTTTATATAATTACGTGATAGATTGGGTTTTTTAGGGTGCAAAAGCAGTGTTGTAATTATTTGTGTAGTCCAAACTATCAAGTCAACATGTGGAGGCCAAAGAGTATAACAACTATATTCTTAGTCTTCTTTGGTGGAGGCATAACAAGCCATAGTACTTTGAACAATAGAACATCTCAAGTGCTTTTTTCAAGGTCAAATGAACTTGTTCTCTCATTTTGGGCTCCATGAATTTGAGTGTGAAAGTGATGCCATAATCACTGATGTTAAGACTGTTACCAAGGATTCCCTTACCTTTTCTTCAGCTATTCTTGCGGTGGAAATGCCCTTGCAGATGGGGCATGGTGTATTCAATTACCCTAGACGGGTGTGAACGGTTGAGCGTTGGAATATGCCATCGCAGTAGGACCTCACCTGCCATGTGCATTGTGTCGTTGATAGGTATGGTGTTCCCATTGCAAGCTAGGGATATATCAGTTGTATCTGGTGTAGCTATTTGATGAGTTGCTGATTCCTCTGGAGTAGTCCTTCTGGAAGTTCCTGTATGTACAGTGCAGTACATGAGAAGAATTAGTGGGGTTGTTCACCTCTGGTGTTGGTGTATGGAACAACTTTACATTTCACTTTTCTGAAGACAAGTTTAGGATTTAATGGCGGAATGCATCACTTCTTGAGTCAAAGGATCATATTGTAAAGTGGATATGCTCTTGGGGCGTTATTTAGACATGAAATATCTTCTTTTCCTATATTCTTCTAACTGCAAATTGAGTGTTAATCTTCAGTAATCCTACTTTAACAGGTTTGAAAGCACGAACATCCATCGGTTGTAGATTGTGCAATGGATTAGTTGGGAGTGTTATGATGCTGTTGTTAGTTTGAAGAGCCAAGCTACTAACAGTATATTACAGCTGGTTGTCATGACCATCTATAGCTTCAGACTTACATGGGGTAATGGCATGGTTTCCCAGCAAGAAGCTAGGGAACCACTCTTCACCAGATGCATTGTCCTTGTTGCGAAAGGAGTCGGAATATGTCATCCAAGGATATGACCTTCAGTTTGATTGTTGAATATAATATGATGAAAGAAACCGTGAAATATGCTTGCAATGGGCTGGTATTGCCCATAATTCACCTGAGGTTCAATCATATTATTCTTGTTACAAATGTAGAATGGTGTGGATGGGAAGTATTTCCAGAGACAATCTCTATTAAACAGCAGCAATTTGTCACTGCCAATCTTCTGGACTTGGTCTTATGTATACCCTGTAGAGTCCATCCAATGCAATGGGAGGAATACTTGATGCGAAGATGCTGAGTCCTGCGAGGCATTGTGGTCAATTTATTGGCAAGGAGCATGCCACCTTTCTTGTTGAGGATCTGTCTTGACGCCTTTGTCGTGTTGGCATTTTTGCATGGCAAAGGCTTCCAGTTAGCCATTCGTGGCAGGTTAGTTACCGTTCGCTTAACAAATCGAGGGTTCAATTTTTTGTGTTTATTACAAGCCTATAGCATCTTTTCCTGTAATTCTATGGTAAGCACTACATGTCAAACTGGTGCAACAACTGACTTTTTTCAGCTGCTTAAGGCAAATAGGTTCTAAAAGCTAATGTTTACTCCCATCACAATGGCATTAGTACAGCCATTACAAGTCTGTTCATGGATCTCTTCTTTGGAAGCTACTCTGAACTTTGATTACCGTAATTCAAGTTGATTACTGTTATATGTTGGAATCTGACAGTTTGGATTGTAGTTGTCCGATAAGTCTGGGTCAACAAGGGGCTGCATTTTACTGTTGTGGTTGGATGCTCACATTACTATGATAGTTTGGATGACTCAATAGATAATATGAATTAATCAGTTTGTGGCCGTAGGTGTAAGGAATATTGAGTTCAGGCAAATGTTTTTGTACACTTTACTTCCATGTGCTACAAATTAGAAATAGAACTTCCCACTTAACATATTGAGTTATTGAAATATCGCTGTCGCCAGACTGATTAACTTACTATTGCAAATAGTTCACTATTCATTTTATCAAATAAGTAAGTGTTGTGAATGAGGCAATCCAAACATTGTGGCCTTACAAGGCTCTTTCGATATTTGGTCCCCTCGATGGTATCTCCACCTTATCGTGGTGGTGGGGTTTGCGTTTCTCCCATGACCCCAAGAGCTATACCGGCGGTAGCTTCGTCTACTGGTAGGGCCACCCAAGCCGGACAGGTCTTTGGGATAGGAGACAGACTAAGAGAGATGCCAGTCTTTCCTCTCTTCTTTTTCCTCTTCGTTTCTCCCTCCATCTGTCCCACCTTTGCTTCTTCTTACAGCCAGATAGCCACAGTTGCTTTGGCTTCTTCCAAATAAACCAAACCAAACCAATCTTTCGATATTTGGTCTGTTTTAATTAGAATTAATGGAATTTTGAAGCAACATCACAATCACAATTAAAAGTATTTTCTTGTAGGCCCTACGTTGTAATCCAAACATTTATGACTCCCTGGATGATTTCTGCGTAAATCAAATCTTACAATGAGCATATGATTGTCATGATTATCTTTAGAAGTCTGCGTATTTATTCTGCTTTGATATATCCGGCGGGATCTACACTACCAAACCTTCATTTTATTAAGGAAAATGATGAACACTAGATGGAAAGTGTGTCATTAATTCATCACATTCACACACCTCGGCCTATTTTAAGTTCATGTGTTATTCTTTGTGTTTGAATAATATTGTTTTTTGAGCAATACGTTTTATTGTCCAGCCATATGTTTGTCTCCATACCATTCAATCAAATGAACAAGTGTGCCTTGATTCCTCAATTTAAATGGTTGATAAGAACACTCCTCAATTTACCTGGTCTCCTTTCAATTTATGGTGCAAAAAATAACATCATTAGTACCCTGAAATCAGACAATAAGTAAGTCAATTCCAATATCCTGCAGGTAATGAACACTTTTAGTGTCCTCAAGCAATAAGAGAGAAACCTACACATGAAAGAGCTTTTATAGCTTCACGTGAAAATTCTTCCTGCTGGTCGAGTGATGTGTTATCCGTCGGCTACTACTCCTCCACGTCTGCCCCTCTGTTTTTCAATGCATGGCCTGAGTGATTACAGAAGTATCTCTCCAATAATAATTGTGTCAATAATGGGTGTGTATGGCTTATGCATGACATGTCGTGGTGGTGGTGGTGGTGGGGATTACAGAGTGGAGTGCCAGCTTTGTCTGCGTATGATCTCCGTAACCCTCGCCGTGACCATTGTAAACCGGTGACAATGTCTGTTGATTTCTTGTGCCATAGTTTAAATACTGCTGTGTCTACATTTTAAAGGTACAGCATAATGTAATGAAAATAAATGACCTTTCTTCTGAAAACATGAAATTGTTCGCAGGTGATTCACTATTCACACTATGCATCCATGTTGGTCAAGGTACAAAATCGACCCTGGTGACATTTTCATAGCCAGGTCTCTATAATTTTATTATTATTGCAGGGCGTGTATTGCAGGGCGTGTATGAACAGAACATATACAGATCCAGGACAGACAACCACATCTGAGTCATGGTGTGCCCTAGTTGTCTTCACAAAAGGTCGTTTCTCCAGGACATGGGGAGTAATGAGTCCTCATCGCTCAGTGTAGGAGTGAGGTGTTGGCAATACTTTGTGAACTAGAAGATTTGCCGTATGTTCTGGCACGTAATTAATATTTTGACTCTCTGCATGAAGTTGTTTTGACTGGGATTTGGACCAATAGAGTCATGCTCAGATACCATTCCCGCCATATTCTGCCTTCAGAGTGACATTTTGGGGATGCCAATTTTTAGTCCCAAGTAATAAGTAGTAATATGTCACTGCTTATTTACCTGATCTAATGTCGAATATATTCATTGGGATTTACATACATCATACATATGCATCACGGCTTTTCCCAAACATTGGAGTGCCAGTGGATAATGAGGAGGATTTGAAAGGTATTCTATAAATATATTGTAAATCTTGGAAATCCATTAGCTGAGCCTTTTACATTGTCAAGTATAAGCAGTAATCTTATCTTGCATATCAGTATTTCGTACATGGTGCGCTCTGGTGTGATTATTCGTTCCGCAGTGTCCACTGCCCAATCTGTGCGCAGGCTGGTGGCCTTGGGCTGCCGTCTTCTGCAGCATATTTTATTCCGTATGTTTCTTTGTACCAAATATCTCCACGTTATGGGCCGGAAAGGATAGCTAAATTGGTTGGGTTGCATGTTGTCCCTATAGTCATGATTGACGCAGCGAAACTGTCAGCGAAGCAACAGTTTTGAGTTCCAACTGGACGTCCGTGCTCTCTGTCAACTCGTATGTCGCTGCAGGTTCTTTCTTGATTCCGTGTGGTGCAGTTTCAATATTGTTGTGTCTATATTTAAAAGCTACAGTATATGTAACTGAAATAAAATTTATCATTTCTGACGAAAATATGAAGTTGTAGTTCACTGGTGACTTGCCATTTCACATTATTTACCCATTTTGGTCAAGGCACAAATTCAATTCTTTTTGACGCGACGTTTCTGTTGACAGGTTCCTAATGGCAGACCGTGTGTGAACACAGCCTACAGATGCAAGATAGACACCACGTCTGAGTCATGGTGTACTGAAACAGTTTTGTCCCGGCGCAGTGATGCCCTAGGTTTAACTCGCCTTTTGCACTAGTGCAAGTGGTTCCATCTGACCCACCTTTGCCATCGACTGGCGTGCTTAAAGGCTTCCGTGTGATCATCGTACATGTGTTATTTTTGCAAAATGTTGCTCCAGGCTATGTGTAGCAACAAGTCCTCATCACGTAGTGTGGGAGTGAGGTATTGGAAATTCTTCGTGAACCAGAAGATTTATCACACGATGGGTCGTTGGAACCTCAAAAGTGCGTAATATGTATATTGTAACGGTCGCACTCCTTATGTGTACAAGTGATTACGGATAGACTTTGCCATAATTTGACAACGGCCACATTGACCATACTGACTTGAAACTGTGAGCAAAGATTTCTCTGGTCTGAAAATCAGTATTGTGTTATAATTTGAGCGTAATATTTTGGCTAATTTAGGAACAAACTTGTGCTATATTCGACCACCTGCGAGTAATGGGGCAATTGGATCTCGGATCAACAAGCTACATAAAGATAACTGCTTCGGGATATATTAGTGATAACTAAATACGACCCACGAGCTGGGAACACCTTCTATATTGTTGAGTTACAATCGAAAAATATTTTCACATTGTATGTTAAGTAATGAGACTTTGGCATTTGGTACTTAAGGTTTCTTTAAAAAATTTCTGTCGCCAGAGATATCACACCCATTACATATTTAGAAAAAAACTTTTATGTTTCGGGTGTTTTGCTAATAAAAATTGCTTGAAGGAAGTCACTCATATATCATTAGTCATGAATTTAATCAAACCATAATTGCAGCATTTGGTATACGCATGTCATGTTTAGTAATAATGGCTAGAGAATTTGTAATCTGATATGCAGCATCCCTCTCCCTGGCCATGTTGAGTTATATTGGTACCATGCAGTCTTAACCTTGACATGTTGGTAATTATAGCAAGAAACCCCCCTTTTAAGCTGGTCGTGCTCTTATTACAGCATTCTTCTGCTCTCTATACTGCTCTCCGTATTTGGAGGTTTCCAGGGAAGCCTGGTGTCTTCTTTTTGATGGCCACATTTTATGCATGCCATCAGGTCTCATGATTCATCAGTGTGGCGTATAGTTTCAATGCTATTGTGTTTATGTTCTAAAGATACAGTTTTCGTAACAAAATTTAATTACCTTTCGGCCGAAATAATGACATTTCAGTTTAAGGGTCGCACACTATTTCACACTCCGCACCCACATTGGTTCAGGAACAAAACTACACATTCGTCGCCAGATCATGTGTGTACCGAGCATATAGATAACAGAAGAGACAGGTAAACAATATGTGACTGGAGGGCATCTTCTTTTGCCACTTTGTCTTTCTAGCAATCAACTTGGACCTCCTGGCTTCTCGGCCGTACACTTTGTAAAAAAGGAAAACCTCTCCTAATGCATTTTCTTAGTGTACTACATCGCTCAAAATGATGAAGAAGATTTGGCATTGAAGCCGAATGCAAAAGTGTCTCCATCATTTTGAGAGATACAGATACATTCTTCATCCGTCGGCTTCATGTAATATGCTTATAACATGAATTCAGTCGCTCAATATGAGGCATAATGAGGTGTGACAAGATGCTGATTTTTATGCTTATAATAATTATAATCATAAAAATCAGCATCTCGTCATAATTATTAATATTAATATTAAGAATAGTTATTAATATAATTATTATATTGGGCAATTATAATAAATTATATATCAAAAGAAGAGAAGAGACTTTCTCGTTTCCATGTACAATCCTAGCCGACTATCAAACATTGCATGAGTTTAATAAATGAAATGTGTTAAGGCCTAGCACTGAAGTATAGCTTGCCAAGCGACATGTCTTCTCGTTGTGGCGCTCCAGTTCCTGGACCTTCCTCTCTCCCTCATCTTCAATGGCCTGCTCCACTGACTCAACGCCAGCCTGGACGCTGCAGAGCAGACTTTCCAAAGCAGCGTCCAGGGTCACCCCATCCCTTGAGTTGAGTAGCCGCCAGAAGAGCTTAATTGTTCCAACTACCTGTCGATGGCTTGGATGCTTGGATTATCAGTGGTAGGAATTGTGGCTGGTTCTGGGCTGACGTCTTCTTCGGCTACGATGAAATGTACTATCTTGGGATCTTGGTATTATGGTGTAAAAAAAAAAAAATGAGGGGGAGGGGGGGGGGNGGGGGGAGTGATCACCCCGATCTCCCCCCCATAGATCCGCCACTGATCTGTATGAACTGCAGATGCATATGATATGGAATGCATGAACAGTCTGCAAAATGGAACTAAGCTCACGCCCTTCCCGCTTCCCCTTATGGCTATAGATAGGAAGTTGCTGATCGAACCTGTCGATGGCTTGGATTATCAGTGGTAGGAATTGCGGCTTGTTCTGGGCTGCCATCTTCTTCGGCTACGGACTTCCAAGACTGAAGAAGGTGATCAGCTGGTCCCTGCTTCCATTTCGTGCAACATTTCTCAGGGCCATACATGGTGGCCATTTTCTGAGCTTCCAAAGGACCCTGAACAAAATTGCAAACGAAAATTATTTCATACCCACTGTGACCAAAGCTCTTAGACTTACCTTCTCCAAAATTGCAATAATGGCTGGTAGCAGGGCGGCTTTGATGATGGTCTCTACCTGTGTCTCATTTCCTGCAGTCAAAGTTGAGAGAGTCCATGTGACTGCCATAATAATAATAATAATAATAATAATAATAATAATAATAATAATAATAATAATAATGGATACCTCGTGATAGGCCTTGGGCCTCTAAGGGGGTCTTCTTTTCGTGAACAAGTCTACAATCTTGTCCATCTACACACATGGGACATACCGAGTGAGACATTGTCAGTCTGGTAAACCAACTGGGTCAGTGCGGGAATCAGCTGCTCAATGGCCTCTGAAGGGATTACCAAATTAAAGTTGCGGCACATGTTGCACAGAGTCCATGTGATGGTTTGCAAGAAGTCAGGCTGCAACAATGGACACGAAGTAGTTAATCAGGATGTTCAAAATTTATACTAGACTTATTACAGGAGTGACGGGCCTCCTCAGGCTTGACTGCGCTGATGATGTCAAATGCTCTTGCAATGTTTCCGAGGGCCAACACAGCCTGTTTTGCGACCCGTGCATCACATGAGCTCAAACAGGTCTACGAGGTAGGGGACACTCTCTGCGTCCATGACCTCCTTCTAGCTTCTTGTTGTACTTACCTGCCTCAATAATAGTTAATACAAATGTGGCCTCAAACTGAAGGTCAGCCCTGCAATGACAAAATGATGGTATCTACCAACTAATATATTCTGGTCACGCATGATTCAATATCAGTGATGCACTGTTCTCCGGAACACTTTTTTATTCCATATCTGGACGAATTATTTTGTGACAGTGATGTGCATTATGGACGTTCGAATACGGTGAAAAATTGCTGTTGTGCCATTATTTTACCATGTCCACAAATTTATGTGGGCAATTTCCAGCTGGGGGCCATGACTGTTGGGATCATCATGGTGTGGAGTAGCCAGTGGAGGTGGAGGCGGACAGGTTGAGGGTGATAAAGAAAATGGGAGGGGAGAGTTCTGGGACTGAATCGGCCATGCTAATAATATTAAATCAGGGTTTGATTTATTGGCGCTTCTTGGTGAAATTTGTCTTAATATTTGGCTGCTCAAGGTAATCAAAAGCTGGAGTTCAGGTAGCTGAATTTTGAGCTGATAGTATGGGCAGAAGGTGTTTTGATCACCATGGCCTTCATGTGAGAATGTGATCATATGATCTCTCGCGCAAAATATTCAGGCTTGGGTTAAAGAGCCTAAGTAGAAAACCAAATTTTATGTGAGTTGGTGATACAATATATCAGATTGCCAGTACTCTCAGCTCATAATAATTTTGTAGACGTATGCATGAGTAATATGCAGAAGGACTTTTCTTTGAC
Organism: Catajapyx aquilonaris; assembly: GCA_000934665.2. Taxonomy (NCBI): domain Eukaryota; kingdom Metazoa; phylum Arthropoda; class Diplura; order Dicellurata; family Japygidae; genus Catajapyx; species Catajapyx aquilonaris. The sequence continues at coordinate 24,336 of JYFJ02004102.1, forward strand.
GTAGTTGTCATTATAACTGCCTTGACAGAAACACATTATTGTAACAAAGTTATTTTGTGACATTTATATTATACAGTGCATTACTGACCTCTGGCGTCTTCACGTACACTGCATGGATTATAGAAAGTAAAGGCGGTAGGCAAAGTCACTATTAGTCACTATTATAGTCACTTCGTACCAATTTGCAGCTGGATTCACAGTAATTGGCATCCTGTCAAGATTAATGTGCATGTCGGACTCTATAGCTATCAGTATATTATTGTTAGGAGCGATGTATGTCACGTCATTCTCATTTTATCATGATGTATTAAAAGGTATAATAAGGTATAATGCGAAAGCACAAATCTTTCACACATTTCAACCATGTTAAAAAATACATTTTTTCTCTGCATTATTGCCAGGTCGTATAAAACTGGAGGTTGTCCATGCACCATGTTTGGTCAAATTCCTCATTCTCTTCATCTTGTGTTGGAGAGGTTTCACTCATTTGTTGCCTTGAGGCACATGAAATAATTTCCTTGTTACCAACAACCATGAATTCAAGTTACTGTGTCACATGTAATGTATATTAAAAGATGTCGGACGTCGGAGTATGTTACCCCCGATATATGAACCGGTGAGAATAATTGAACATGTTCCTCCTCTATATGCCGACATGTCGGTGGTTGGCGTCACTCCTTGCTATCTGCCACACGGCTCATTCGCATATTAGAAATATTTCGCCAATACTCCGCAGTAGTCGTGGGCCATCTCTTAGTGGTTCGCTGGAAGTCTTCAGCAGTTTATTAGGAATATCTTCGCCTGTGTGAGGTGCACCTTCCAGGTAATTGCTCTTAACGTCGAACTAACAATCAGTACATCTATTTCTTGGCTGGTATGGTGGATCCTGTTCTCCCGTCCCGTGAGTTTTATTTCATCTTATTATGACGTTGGTCTAATAATAAGGCTATGAATAAAATTATACGTATCCTGCAGAATATTCAAAGAAACGTCTTGTGGATGTTGGCGAAGACTTGTGTCTTTCTGAAAATTCAATAGTATATCAATACGCAGCTACTCTTCCCGTTGTGTAAGCTTTTTTGTTACATAATGTCGTCGCTCTTCTTCGCTTCTTTCCTTTCTGGTTGTCATGTGGGATGTGCGTGGCGAAAGTGTGAACGTCGCATACTGTAGATTTGGAGGTGATTGGTCCACCGAATTTCGCACAGACCATAGGCGGCAGCGCTTTGTGCCCAAGTGCTGTGTCTAGTTCTTGGCTTGCAATGACGTATCTTCGAGATTCCTGAGGACTCGGATGGCTCCAGATAGCATTATCCGCAATGTTTTATTATATGTAATATATGAACAATAATGCGCTTTCACAAAGCATGAAATGTCAACATGGATTGAGTGCATGGTTGTGTCACGTTGTGGTTTCGACTGGTTCAAGGGGTTCAAGATGTTGCCACAATTGACAACCATCTAAGCCCATTGCAACGCGTGAATGTGTCATACATTTGGGAAAAAGCAAAATGGCAACGAAAATTTCTGTTGTAGAAATACTTGTGTATAAACCCATATCATCAGACTTCATTATAATGACGAGTTTTCGAAGTGCTTGATTGCTACCTCATGGCTGCATGACTCGTTGCAGTGGTACTTAGGTCTCCCTACTGCCCTTCTTCCCTGTCATCTGGGCATGGCTTTCTGTGGCATCAATGTGGCATTGAGTACATTCTACCGCGCTGTTTATGGCTCCACGTCACGTCGCTACGTGAAGCGATAAACTGGCGACTTTGGGAAAGAAACTCATATGCAGGATAATTATTTTAGACGTGCTTTTCTATCGTCCAGTACGAATTCGTACTAAAGTGGCGGGGCCTCTTTTAGGACGGACAGACAGCAAGGCTGCCAGTTCTTTTCGCCTAGCTCACACTCCGTTTCCACATGCGCGCCCGCCCAGCGACAGCCTCCCGCTTCGTTGTATATATCTTCTGTATTTTCATTATGTCCGCATTGCGTGATTCCTGAAGGGTGTTCAGATCCTTTCTCAAACCTACGTTTTCCACCTCCAGGTATTTGACTTCCAGTAGGCTGTGATTCCTCTATACTTGCTTGAGGTCAAAAGTGTCCTAGATGTCATTATTTGGGGACTCTGGAAACTCTAAAGAGTGTTGCAATTTCTGAAAAATATTGTAACAATTTGATAGGTATCCGATGCCGCATGCAGTTATCCGAACATTCCCTACTCCCTGATTTGTGCATGTTGCAAATCGCATGTCTATTGTCAGATAGTCATGATTAGATAGATAGATAGATAGATAGATAGATAGATAGATAGATAGATATGTTTATTCCCCTTCGCCCTAGAGCATCTAGGGGATGACTTCTCAGGCATTATTTTACATTCAACTCCAAACATACAATTTACAAAACAATAGATAGTCATGATTATTCTCCCTGTCAGCATGACTGTTGATCTCTAATTGCTAAGTGTATAGCAGTTGGACTCATGTTGTGGATAATGAAGGCTCGTAATTGCAGCCGTGAATGTGGCGGAAGCCTGGCCTTTGTGTGGTCATACAGTAGTTGGTGATTTCAAGGATTGTATTCTTGGACAGTTGTGATGGTATGGCCAAGCAGCTGTGAAGGGATCGTTTCCGTCAGTGAGTGANTGCAAGGAATACAACGGCGTAAGTCCGACGTCTCTCCGACCCCGGGAAGTGCGAAATCTTTTTCATCCTATATCCTCCTCCTCGGCGTGGGGCTTTATGTATATTAGATTTTGTTCTTTTTCTGAGGTAATGAGGCGGACCATCTGTCTCTGGAACGGTCACGTGTTTTCCTGGGAAATGTCTTTTATTCATGAGTTTTATAACTGAAAATTTTGTTCACGGGATAAATGTTGGGAGCCCTTTCGATGTCCCTTTCCAACTGTACTGTTCTTGTTGACGTTTATTTTAGGCTGGCCCCTTACCTGCGCAACGGATCGGAGAGTCGTTTATCTGCAAGAATTAGTATGTCCCAAAATGCTGACATAATGCAGCCTGAGAAAGCCAATGTCATGTACTGTACGATATCATCTGTTTGTGTTAGGCCCCTACTGTTATATTGTTATATCGTATATTGATGGTTGCAGGATGAGCTAAATAGCTTTGAATACGTCTAGTTCCTCTATGTACTCAAATTGGAGTAGAGGTTGCTGAATTTTGAGCAGATAATGTGGGCAGTATGGGCAGGTGTTTTGAGAACCATCCCCTTCATGTGAGACATTGATCTAATGATCTCGGATCTCATTACATGCAATGCGATTTACATTGCACTAAATAATTGGTACTAACTTTTCTACAATCATAGCATATGGTTAGACATTTTTTTAAAAAATTTGGTTACCCAGGCCGCCCAGGCCGAAGCCTCCACCGGCGACCTGGGGGGGGGAGATTGAAGGAAGACCACCTGATACCGACGAGGGAGCACGACTTTAACCTGCGACCTTTAACCTACCAAATCACGACCAGCGCCATCTCATGGCAATTGATTGACATATATACATGTGACATGAACACACCTGAAGCGCCATTAAACTGTTGCATTTCATTTCATTTATATACATTATATGTAGTTCTCAATTCCCCCTCCCCCCGTATGGTTTGACAATGTGTATCTACAAGTAAATTACGGAACACATCCTGCACCTGGTCAGCAATATATTGTTGGCTGGGGCAGGCCAGAAACGCAGACCAGATATGAGCATTTCTGGACTCTTGTCGCTTCAAGCAAGGATTTATTACTTGTACTGGGGCAATGAGCTTTTAGGAGAAAAATAATAAATTCCTGAGCATTAATGCGCGGATGTTGCTGTCGTAATTGAAGTGAGAGGTTGCAGAAGCCCATCAGATGAGGTGTCTTCATTTGACTTGAGTTTTCTTCATCCAAATCCAAAACTTCTTCATCCAAAACTGACAAAGCCCCACTGCTCCAATAGGATATACCCATGACGTCATGGGTATATCCTATTGGAGCAGTGTGGCTTTGTCAGTTTCGTGGAACAAATTGGATAACTTCCTTGAATAGCCGTATCGTACGCAAGAGTGTACTATGGGCGCCAAAAGAATTGACCGGAGTTGATGGGTATATGGCACTATATACCCATCAACTCCGGTCAATTCTTTTGGCGCCCATAGTACATAATCATGACACACAATATCAGTGATATAGAAACATCTGAAATATTTATTGTAGTGAATCCACTAAATTTTACATAGGCCCCTATACCCATAGGCGGCAGTGCTTTGGGGCCACTGCTACTTGTGTGTATTTTCGCGATTCCTGATGATTCTGATGGAATCGGGTAAGCATTGTCTACATTGTCTTATAATGTGAATTATAGATGCAACAAATATTGTGTAACGTGCAATTAAGATAAAATTACCATGGGAAATTTCAGTTTGATTGGGGGAGTCGGTATCATCTTCAAGGAAGAAAACGCTTAGAACGTGAAAAAAAAGTTACAGTTTATAGTGGACTTTCATTCGCGAACATTGTGCTTGAAGGAAGTGCATGGCGACATTGTGTCCTGCATGTGTGTGCTGCTGTAAGATACAAGCCATTCGCTCTCGGAGTCGCCCGATGGAGAAATGGGCATATGACACACGTTGTAGTTGGAATATAACAAGAGTATTATACTGTAATTGCTATTTTGATTGTCCTTCTCCTTTTGTAGAAAAGTGATTTCAGATTATATGACGTTACAAGATGAACTTTTCAGTATATCATATTATCGATAACAAGAGGAATGGAAGTCCCTTTTGAGTTTCTCGTTGTTCATAACTTATCCGCATATATGACATTTGGCTACCTACATAGAAATGTCTGTTTGCTCCTTCTGTTGGCTCGTTTGGCATTGTGTAGCGCAATAGTTATAAGGGTTCCAAGGTAGGCCACCACCTTTCTAGGTAGTCGCCCCTAGTAGCAAACGAGAGCTCTGTCGTTTATAAATAGAAACTAATGTAAGGATATGTCACTCTTAAGGTGCAAGTTTTCTTAGATGCGGCGTTTTGTGGTCTCCATTATAACTTGATTATTATCGTTGCAACTACTTGAAGATGTGCACACAATGGAGGGAATCCGCATCCAGTTAAAAGCAATGATGGTGGATATGATTCTATTCTATTTTTATATATATTTATTCTAGTTACTCCATTCTGGAGCATAGCTCCTTTAGGTGGACACACCCTTTAACCCACACACAAGGACATATATTTACTAACATACCAGTAGAAATGCCCCTTCCACAATGTTACAGCTTTCTTAATATGCTCACACTTGGGTTGCATCAGTTGGCAGACCTGTTGGCGGAGAGGGAATTTCGCTGCCAGGGCGGAGACCCGACGAAAAGATCTGGCTCATATTACACCTGTCGCATATTTGATCTGGGGGAAATGCAATTTTACAGCCCGCCAAAAAACAACAACGACAATATTGAATTGTTCTTCAAATTGACCCAAAGTCTTAGATGAGATAATGGCAGATTGTAAGGAAAATTATTTTCCATCACCGGCGAAACTTTTGGGACTGACCCATATGTAGAAGAAGATAATAAGATTCTATCGAGACCACAATTATTCCTTCATTTCACGCCTTTTGATGCCGAAATTATAGGCCTATGTTGTCGGCATCCAATCTTCTTCAACAATATTTGCAGCATCTTCATTGACATTGTGATAATGATGGTATACGTTCAAAGCGCTTGAAATTATGACTTGGAATGAATCGTTTCGCCTTGTGGCTTTGATATATCATAGTCATATATATCCATCATGGACAAACCAGAAGCTACAGTCATGCGCAGAGTGGAGAGAGCATCATAACTCTGCGTTTGTGGAAAATGTCGCTATATTTTTATTGTCAATTTTTCATAACTATTTTCTAAGGTCCTCTTTAGGATTGGTTTTTGGTGTAATTCGTACGAAAAAGTTCTTAAATTGTCCCGTTACTGGCATGTGGCATTTAATGGGAAGAAGGTAAATTAACCATTTATATGTGGCGTAATTGAGAGCAGTTGATGGCGATTTGGCTATAACTGACTTTTTCCATGGTTCCGGAGTCAGCTGTACTATATAAGTTTTCTGCACAGATTGTTAACCAAAAGTTTTTAGACTTTTGGCAACTCTTTTCAATGGTTGAGAAAGCGACAAATGTATCTAGACCTATTAAGACACATCTTCCTCCGGTGTACCTATTTTCGATATCGGAATTGGGCATTGGCTTCCTATCTTTAAATGAACTCTCTAGGCCTGAGTCGTGCTCTATAGAGTGACTGGCTACCTACTGATTGATGCCATCTAAGTGAATGATGCTGCCTTCTTATTCTTAGGGTGTCCTCTTTTGTCACTTGCATTTTCCATGGCACGTCTTGAATGGCCAGTGAAATAGTCGTGTGCCGTGGTAAGGTTTCCCATGATGAGGCGTGAGACATTTGGAATAACACAACACTGTCATTGCTTGCGTGAAGAGAATGTTTTTGCTCTTATTTCACTTACTTTTAAATACGAGACAACGGGCGTCAAAAAATGTGTTTGTAATGTGCATCATTCCAAAGAGCACTCCATTAGTTGTGAAGTGGATGGTTTCTTACTTGCAATGTGTTTCGAGCATTGAAAGCATGGTTCATTCTTGACATCTGAAATGACCATTGGCTATGTCACTTGAATTATATAAATGGAATAAATTTTTTGTCCGTTTAGAACCGAGTTTGTAAGAGAGAAAATTGAGTTTTTTTGTGCTGAATGTTTCGCTCGAATTGTGACCCGCCCTTGTTCAGAACTACCCGAGTGTTTCTGAGCCTCTTGAAGGGAAGAAGGAATGACCTAGTATACGCGTGATACACGGCTTATTTAGTGCTAATTAATGGTTTTAAGTCTGTCCTGGCTTTTGTGACTCGATGCCCCTGAACATAAAGCTTCAATTCAGGCAGCAGAATATTCTTGAGCTGATACACTGCAGCATATGGGCATGTAGCTCCACTCTGAAAGGACTGCCCATATTATATATTATGAATTCATCAGCAGCTCTCTCTTTACACGTCCTCTTCTGGACTATATCCAATTCCATGAGGACTGCCAACATAGGCCCAACTAACAGTTGCCTAAGGACGCGACTGTCGTACTTGGTATTAATGCTCGACTGGAATACATTTTGCTCTGGCACTAAGGACCGGGGCAGGGGGCACTTGGGCATACTCTTCATTATTTACATGTCGTTCCTTTTTGAAGCCCGTCACCTGTAATGATGAGAATGTGGTCGCTCTCTGTAATTAAAAGGGGAACTTGATGTTGGTTGATATGAAATACACACCCAAAACCATGATAGGGGGAGCAGTGTCCTACCAGGAGATTTTCTTTTATCACACTTTTAGTGCTATGCGGTATGTTACGACTCTGCAATAATAATTGTGCCACATAGTTAGACGGTGGTTCTAGTGACTAAAGTTGCTGCGTGTCAGACTGTCATTTAGTAATAATTACATACATGCAGCTCTAGTCACTGACTCCGACGAGGCATAGTCTTGGCTCTCAGTTGCTTATGACGCAAGAATAACACTTTATAAGCTTCATATGACACTTGACTTATACCAGGCATATGCAATGCAACGCACCACTTCTCCAGGTCGTCCTACCTATTAGCAAACCGGAGCTGTTATTTATAAGGAGAAACTAATTTACTGGATAGATCACCCTTAGGATAAGCTCCTGGACTATTGTCTTATGCTTTGGCTTTGTGCAGAATCATTATCGATGTTGACATATGAGAGACGCCAGAGACGCGAGATCTGTCCGGTAATGTTTTCTTCTTTATCAAATGGTTCAAATTTTGCCAGCTTCTTTGTAAACGAATTTATACTATAGGAGGGATGCATACTCTAGGTGCTATTATAGGTGTGATAAACTAGACATGTTCTGCACAGATTGGTAACCAAAAGTTTTTGAACTTTTGTCAACAATTTTCTATGACTTATAAAGTTAGACATGCAGATTATATTCAGTTGCAGCTTCCTCCGGTGTATACTCTTGACATCTGAAAGGGGCATGAGTCGTGTTGTACAGCCCTACCCTTTTTTCACCTCTGACTCTTTCAGGCAGACTGGACGCCTACTGATTGATGCCATCGGAGTGAATGAAGCTGCCTCCATATTCTGGATGGCATCTTCTCTTTCCAATAGTCTCATTCGGCCTCCTGCCTTCTGGGCAGTACAATTTGTAGAGCGGGAGATCTTCTCCTGAGGCATTGTCATAGTGTACATTCATTATATGTCATATAACTTATATGTGAGTCGTCTTGATGATGTGAATCGTCTCTCTCAATCACGATAGTATTAATGTCGAGCCTGCAATATATTTATTACACTCTGCAGTAACTGGAAGTTCGAGCATAACCGCCGGCATAATTCACACTCATATTGTTGTCTCAGAGTGTCCTTGTAACATAATTTCAGTACGGTAACTTACTGGAAGCATTCCATTAAAAAATAACGAGGATCAAAATTACGGAAATATGCCTTGGTTATTGCGACATGCCGGGTTATACCGGCATGGAGTTTTATGTGAGGTAATACGGTATTTAAATTAATTGCGCCTGAGTCGTGTCATGGTTTTCTTCAGCAAGTATGTTTTTGTAAGACTCGAAACATACTCTTATGGATTTCCATGTCCTTGAATGTTGCTGCATTATTATTCTGGAAGGCGTCTTATTTTGTCATATAGTTTTCTCTTTCCAGTGTGCTTGTTCGTGTATACCGCGCCCTTTTATTGCAGTATTAGTATTTGCAAGAAGGTACAAAGTGAAGGTGACTTCCTTTGCAGCCATGTTTCACACGATGTCATGTAATTATGCGTACAAATGTTGTCGTAGAGAAAACTGTAGCAAAACTAAAATATGTGCCACTTTGCCGTTCCAATTATGTAGTTGTGTGAGGTTATTTTTCCTTCTCTGGTCTCGGCTAGATTACTGATTCGCAATTTAGAAATGCCGCACAACCGTTTGCACGTTGTAGTTGTCATGGGCCATAACTCGATGTTGCTGATGCGACCGTACGGGCGTGTGGGTACACCAAAGCAAAAAGCGTCGTGGTGACAACGTATGTATTTGGCTATGATACAGATGGTATGGTTGGAGGGGAACAGGGATTGACCAGCGCGACTGGCCATGTAGGTTATGGGTGGCGACCAGGGCGACTGGTCCAGAACATAGGTGAAGACCGCAAAGCATGATGGTTAAATGAGCAGATAAGACAGGGTACCAAGGTGACATGAGGTGATAAGAGGTTGGGTTTACACAGTTGTCATTTTACAAATAATGGGCCGTCAAATACTGTCACACTGCTAATTTGGGTGTTCAGTAAGTTTCTCATATCTTCCATCTGTATAATGTGTTCCTTGAAAGCAATTGCTAGCCTCGTCGTAGATTTTCTCCGCACAATCTGCCCTATTTGGCTGTTGACCACATACAATTATTATGCTTTGCAGGAAATGTGGCCTTATGATTTATTTTCTCAGCTCACAATATTCGTGCATATGATGTAGGCTCGGAGTACCAATCTACCAGGGAGGATAAATGATAAGATCACATCGCAATTTATTTACGCCGCTTTATATGATTTTGTAGGAGCCACAGGGTGTCAAACTAACAATTCAGAAACAAGGCGCCATTGATATAGTAGAGAGAGATGAAATATGGACTGCAACAGAGCCAGTAAGGAAGGTAATGTTTTTTGTTCCTCTTTGCTATGTGTATATTATTGATTATTATTATTTATTTTCAACATGTGCAATTTGATTGGTGCGTTTGGCAATAAAATCATCTTCACCGTGGTTTAAGTCACCTTTCGCCATGCACATCTCTACCTTAAAGAGATCCCCTATGTCACGTTTTATGGATTCATCAAGTGTCTAGCTATCTTCGTTTGGTAATTTTCTACATTGCTGTACATTGTACGAGGTAATTATGTAAATGATTTGTGTCTCCTTTGAGAGATTTTATAGCTTCAATATGACCTTGATGAAGGAGCTAAATCCAAGAGGTGAAAAGGGGAACGAGAATCTCACACGTGTTCTTTCAAGTTGGCCATAATTTATTGGTTCTCAACACACATGTGTAATACAGTACGTATATGCAATCACATATGTGACAGGCTGGACCTGAGCTGCGTGGCCGAGTTCACTGGCCCACCGGCCCCTCCGTGGGCCCTGGTGGACGTGGACTGCTGCCTGGCACTCTCCGGGAATGCCAAGGCCGACACAGCGGACTGCGTTTACCGCATCCTCTTTGCCCAGCTTAAGAGGACAAGATATGAAGACTGGGCCCACGTGTACACCGACGGATCCAAGTCGGCTGACCACGTGGGGTGCTCTTTCGTCTGCTGCGGAGAGGCTCACTCTGAGTCCCTCC
>JYFJ02004103.1:0-34863 GCA_000934665.2 Catajapyx aquilonaris
ACATCTGTATTTGAAGAGCAAGGTTTATTCTACATCTATGCCAAATTTCATGCTTTCGTCACAAAGTGAACGGTTCAAACCCTTACCATCCGGACTAAAATTGCTATAGGAAAAATCTATATTTCAACGACAATGTCGGGGGGAGAGGGGAAGTGTGAAGGCTGATCTGCAACAATTATCCATCTCCACACCTACTAAGAGGCGAGAGCTGTCTGTGCAGCTTTAGAAGATTTAATACGGGAAAATGACGAATGCAGGTGTCACTCGCCCATTTCAATTTCCGTGGAAATTAGTCTGCCAATTATTTCCATTTACCACTCACGATTATCATCATATTGGAACTTTGTGTACAGTAATATGCAGTATTATCTGGGAACCCAAGTCTTCAATCGAGTCAAATGTGCCTTTACTGATGCCTACCGAAAAGTACTATGGGACTCAAATAATTCTTTTGGCCACTTTATCCTGGTCTTGAAGCAACCCTTCACACGCACCCACTTCCTCACCATGGGGTCTGTGCGAAGGGTTGCTTCAAGGCCAAGATCAAGACAGTGGCCAAAAGAATTTGAGCCCCATAGTACATGGTTGGGAACAACAACAACAACAATAATAATAATAATAACCAGTCATCATCATCATCATCATCGTTAGTATTACGTTCATAGACTCGTAGTAGTATCAGGGCGTACCCTATAGGGCGCGTAACTTTGGACAAGGTGACATTTTGTGAGGGTCGGGCAAAGTTAATTAAAATCTGTGGTTCTATAAATTGTCCAATTATATATATGCGAACCTTTGTAACAGATTGCAATGAGTGTCATAGTTGGAGCAAAGCGCAAACTCGAGTTGAGGAAGATCCAATTCAGCAGAAAGCAGTCGAGCGAAGATTTGCTCAAGTGAAACGCGCAATTAAACGAAATGCTATCTCCAGCCGGCCCAGGCTGAGAAGGAAGTCCGTATACTCAAGAGGTTCCGGTGCTTAATCTCGCTAAGATTGCTGATGACTCGAGAGAACCTGCAGCATTATGATAAGAACCATTATTTACGAACTGTTTAAACGCCTTTCACGTGGTTTTTTCCACTGGGATTATGTAACTTAAATTCAGAATAGCTACAACCTTTACATATTACTCCTGACTAGAAATTTTCAAGATGTTCATAATTATGAGGGAATAGTTTAACTTATAGTAAAATGCCGAGTATCATGGTGAAAAAAATCATGTGTTGCCTTTAACAGTCTGTCACTGTGCTTTTTGTCTGGCATCAAAGTAAAATGCACATGGCAACCAAGAATGCACTTGGTGCTCACAATAGTGGGATTATTAATGCGACACACAAGGTTCAAATGATTAACAGAAATTGCCTTGATTGTAGGCTATTTAAATTCGATGACCACCTCCTCTGAAGGTGCATAAAAATTATACCATTTTCTGACCATGCTCTGGTGAAATAATAGTGCAATGATGCGTACAGTATATAAAAGTCAATTAAAAGACATTCCTAATGCATTAATTATTCTACTTTTATGTTACATTAAACCCACTACGCTATATAGCTGGTTCCGTGTCTTGACAGCTCTGATTGCAATGGATTTGCATGGTTTATACAGTATATTTCAATTTCCATCAATAGATTAAGGCTATGCATCTTCCCCAGCAATAACTTAGCACACGATGTAACAATTACTGCCAAACACAAGCTACCAGGTAAGATTATATCAGAAACTGCCATACTTCTGGCATATACCTCTACTAGCGTGTCTATTATGGACTTGTAAGCTGCACGATGCAGGTTTTTAAAAATCTTGGGCATATCATATTAGGCAATATAAATCTGTTCCTTTTTCAAACTAGTAAAGTAGTGTATTCTCTGCTAATCCTCGATATTTCTGGATTACGGAAGTGTGCTGACAGCACCAATGTAGCTACTTGTAAATTACACGCCAGAATAAATAAAAAGTAGGCCCCTAATGAATGTAACATGCAGCTTTTTAAATATTTTCGCTCCAGTTTTGCGGTTACAGCAGTGTTACAGTCAATATATTAAAATGTCGTTTGAAAGAAGCTATTTTTAGGCGAATCCACTGCAACCGACTCTACCGTCACTAAACTCAGCACTTTTCCACAGTTGGCTTTTGGCAATATTAAAATGGATTATAAATAAATACACTTGAATTACGGTGCTCAGGGGCAAGTCAGTGTGGTTAGGGGCGGAGTGATTCAACACCTCACTGCTCCCGGATTCAAATTCAGGACACGGAACCCGTGAGGGTTGGGGTAATACGGAGCCTCTGCAGTAAAACCGCAAATTTCAGAATGCGCAAAATGACAAAAAATTAAATCAGAGAGCGCCACCTGGGGATCTAACTCTAAGGTATTTCCCCATCCATCTCGTCTCCACATCTGCCTCTTCCTCCACATGCATGGCGGGGTGCCAAAAGCACACCAGCAAAATTATGAAATCATATTAAAATAGGAACTAAATTCATTTCTGCCTTTCCGTTCAAAGGTGAATGATAATTGACCGGAGGTTATGGTTACTTTTGCGGATTGGCATTTTGCCTCTGATACTGCTTTCAATAATTATCGCGGATGTCATCATTATACAGTAGAGCATATCCACGACTTACGTAAGTTGATCTGCCCACATAAAAATGAACTAATAAAATTTTCAGACACAAATTGTGAATAAATAATTTCATCCAGGGGTTACATCAACTTGCCCCTACAATCATATATATCCAACAAAAATACCAGTATACCAGATTTTTTGTGAATAAATTGTCAAAAAGTAGAGTGTCAATGGCAGCTACTATCCTTTCCTCATATCGTATGAGTCGACACAGATACACACGCCTTAAGGCCGGTATCCACGTACGAGATTCTTGCATACGAGGAGCCGCGAGGAGCCAACTGCGCATGCCCAGATACGAGGAAAGGGGGGAAAAGTAGAAAATTTTCTACTTTTTCCCCTTTCCTCGTATCTGGGCATGCGCAGTTGGCTCCTCGCGGCTTCTCGTATGCGAGATTCTTGTACGTGGATACCGGCCTTGAGATAACATGTTGCCACAACTTGCATAACTACACCAAAACTTGATGAATGGACTATACAACGACTATTCAGACTATTCAGTGACATTTTGACTCGCATTCGTATATTGGAGCTAACTCACTCGTGTCAAGGTGTTACAGTGCACCTCCACATGTACCGGATATTTCGGAATTTAGGTCACATCCGTATCTGTATAAAATTTTTTCGTTCCTACCGCCTCACCTGAAGGTCAGGTTGGGCTCGAAAAATCAGTATAAGGATATAGCATTAAGCGAAAAATAAATTACTCTACTAATTCTCAACTTTTAATCGTTAAAGTTTAGTTAATTCCTCCGCATCGTAAATTATATCATCCCATTTCTGGCACAAGGTTGAATCTGATTAGACCACAACTTTAATATGCACGTGTTTGGCCCGCGTCTTGATTCCACGATTTACGCAATCCCGCCCCAGAAAATGAACCAAGCATCCTTCGGATAGCCCTCCACGCATTTCTCCCCGCCACAGAAATGCGCCAAAATAAACAGATGATTAAACCTAGGGGAAACGAGAGTGGGGGGGCGGGGGAGGGGGTGGGTCAGAAAAAGGGCTACGAGACCGCCAGCATCAAACGTGGTGTCTAATAGGAGTAAAATCAATTTTCATACTGGCGGGAATTGCTCGTCATGTAATAATTCCGGACGCCTTGAGCTTTCCCATCACTGGGGAGCTCGCCCAGAAGGGCATCAAATATGCATGGGATTAGGAAGGAAAATAACTCTTCACTTCCTGGGCTGCGTAAGTGCTGGAGGTTCCATCGAGTTATAAGCGCAGGTAAATGCACCTTAGTGTTTGAGGTGGCCCTGAATATCGCTTCGACCTGATTGCGTGGCTTGCGTGAATTCCGATCTCGAGGATTATAAGCAATTTAGCTTACTGTTCACGAGCTCTGCCCATTCAAGTTTCCAGGAAATAATCTGGGAGGTAATGGGTATACTACAGGACGGGAAGCTATTTTCGAAGGGTTAAACAGAAACGTAGATGATGTCTAATGTCATGTGGTGCACCAATTGTGGACAATTTGGTGCAAGATGTTTTGGTGTTTGGATCAGTAAACTATGCAGAGGAATAGTACAGTGCCTATTTATTGATTACTTTTCACTTACGTAATGTTAGTCAGAATTTAAGCTGCATATGAAAGGGGTCTTGAGTGCGACGTGAGTTGATCGTAACATATGCTCTGTCCATCTACATGCCGTGATAGGAACTGTAGGACAGTTTTATGTATAGTTAGAGTTGCTATTCAATCACATTTTATTCTGGGGCGCCCTAATTTTTGTTGTTTTCAGTGATAGCTGTAGTCGTCTGCAGTTCATATGGCTCAACATATTCCCTTTAAACTATCTTCTGATCATTGCGTTGGTTTTATCGAATATAACACTTTGTACGTTTAATTATGGAAAATAATTGATAAAATTTATACAGCAAACGTATAGGGGTTGTCCTAATCCCTTCATTTTAAATGTCCGGCAGGACAATTGGTGTTCCTATTAATTCTCCAGAAATATAAATTGTACACAATAAGCTTACTACAGTAGTTCTATTTTGCTAATGACGCAATATTGGCTTATATTATGTGCGAGTAGCCAGCCCTGGGACAGCACAGGGTGAAAGGCCATATTGACTTTCTTAACGGGTCGTAGTATCATGCAACAAAACGTCGACAGCTACATTAACCAAGTGTCACGTGGCTTTATTCATAGGCATCGTCTCACGCAGCTTTAGGCCAAGGTACAACAAACACCTAAGACTTTAAGCCGAATCCAATATAGTATTGACGGAAAATAATAATTAGATTCCAAAAAAATAAATCAAATAATTTCCTTTGAAAAAATTCAAAGCTCTGTTCAAAATTGCCATTCTGCAAATAGAACTAACTTATAAAGCAGTGCAGCTCTCCTCAAATTTTTCTTGTCGAGGAACCTCGTTGCTTGCCACAAACTTAGACAGAAGCCAGCATAATAGCAAGCATAATGCAAGGGCCTTGCGCCTGACTTGATCCCTCCGGGCCTGGCGACCCCTACGCGCCGTCCCTGTATCATACC
This sequence comes from Catajapyx aquilonaris, assembly GCA_000934665.2. NCBI lineage: Eukaryota > Metazoa > Arthropoda > Diplura > Dicellurata > Japygidae > Catajapyx > Catajapyx aquilonaris. The sequence goes on from JYFJ02004103.1 coordinate 5,136, forward strand.
TAATGACAGCATGGTAACCTACATCCTCATGTTCAATACTGTACACTCACGAGGCCGACTTTGCAGTTTTTTACTTTGTTGGTGTGAGAATAATAGACCCGAGAACTATGGGGATTATTTTATATTCGAATATTTACCACCTGACTAATATGTAATTCAGCTTCTTATTCCATTTAATATCTTAGAGCACCACCGCACTGGTTGAAGATCGATGGCCGATAGAGATCTTGAGAAATCTGACGTGTATATAGGTATAGTGCAGAGAATGTGTAAATGGTCACAATTTTAACACACATGCTGTAGGATGGGAAAGTTTAAGTTGGGAGTTGGAAGATTCTACATATTGAGAAAATAATGTCAATGCGTGGGTGTGTGTATGTATGTGAGTCTATCCGAGGTTAAAGGCTAAATCTTGAATCCAATGGTCTCAAACTTTCCAATGTTCTGTACAGTAATATAGTCTACTTGTAGGTGACGGCGGTGGCAGGAGGCGATATTTGGGCAATCAAGGGGACTGTCAACTACTCATCCTGGAGTGATCCGAGGTCCAACTCAGATACTGTCCATAAAACAATCATGTTCTGCTCTCATATTTCTGTGTTATTTTGGAATTTTTCTTTTACCTACAGAAACAATAATTTTGTGGCGATGAGGGTGAGGGAGAAGGTACATGAGAGATGGGCGTGAGGATTATGAGGGGATGATATAGAGAGAGTGGAGATATCAAAGAGGTCCTCTTCTGATGTAGAAATGAGTCCAACTGCTTATTTTAGTCACCACATAGGATACTCCGGGATACTCTAATAATAGGCGTACCATTGATTTTTATCTAAATATTGCTGTTTGCATACAATAGATCTGGTTGACCGCGCTTGCCACGTCTTTTGACACTCTGCCCCAATATAGTAACATCCGCAGAAAATCCGTAATATGATGTTGCATTATCTCGCTCAAGGAATGTACTGTACAGTACATGCAGGAAGAAATATTAGCCTGTGCCACATATCTGTTGAAAACCTTTAAAAACCAGGACCATCTTTCCAAGTTTTTTTCTCTTTTTTCACCACCTTGGCGTAGTATACAAGCGATGGTGGCAGATTTTGTTGTTTGGTAAAAATAAGCATCAAAGCTACAGCCCATAGTAAGCAAATCTACCATTCTGTGTTCCCTCCTTATACATCCCGGAAATGTAACGACTCACTTGCACCTCTTAACAGACTAAACAGTAATATGAAATACTGTACACCATTCCTTGTCCAGTCCAGCAATAATAGATACATTTCAGCATACAGGGTAATAATTAACTCATGGATAATGGGCTGAGGGGGGGAGACAATTATGTACCAAAAACAAAATGCTCTGCATCATTTTTGAATGGGAAGTGCCACGATGGTGCGAGGCGGCAATATATTATTGCTTAATTTTTATTAATGTCTCCTGCAGTTTAGATGACCTGGCTGTCACCCGTAACACCCGGGTCACCTAACGAACAGGATACTCCCGATTAATGCACATTGGAAAGAGTTGCCTTAATAATATTGCCGTCGCATGACACATGGTAGCGATTCGTATCAGTGAAAGATTAGGCGATTATTTAGTCTCGGAATAGATCGAGAAATAATAATCCTACCAATCCTTTTTGAGGGAGTAACCACCCTATATGATGAGTCCCCCACCCGTTTTCTCTTGGAATAAAAGGCATTGCCTGAGACATGGGCAATATTAATGTTGGACATCATTGCCATCTTAATGACCATCACAGATGTTTACATCGTTATGGTATGCAAGCTGGAAATTCGGGACCATCGGTTTTTCAGATTCTGCCATCAGTCTCCCGTTTCTTATAATATAGGTATTGATGGGAAAAATCATTTCCGGCAGCAATTGTGCAGTCGAAAAGTTCGAATTTCACCATTGCATACGTCTGAAAAGGCTGAACAGCCTTGCTCTCAACAATAAAGCATTCTCATCTGCAGCTATAGGGCATCAGCCGAATCACAATAGAAAAAACAAGTGGTTTTTTGAAACACAATATTCTTTGATGAATGCCATTCAAAAGCAAGGCATTGTTCAAAAATAAGTATTCTATTGGAGGAAATCAATTGTATTGATACAATGAGAAGTAATTTTCAATTCAATATCCTTTTGGCGGAAGAAGCTCGGTAATTTCCAAATTGGAAAGTGACATTGTGCCAGCAGCGAGCGAGGTAAATAAATCTGTCTGGAAAATTTTCCAACGACCCAATTGGCATCGACAAGCCTAAGGTACGGAAGGCACAATTAGTAACGAGGAAGCCTTTCTCGAGTCTTCAGAGGTTATTAGTGCTAATGGGGTTTGATTGATGAAGCGAAGGCGGCACTGATGGAGATTGTGGCTGGGTCGCAAATATATTCCTAGCTCATTGTACCCAGTCCGTAATCTCGTCTTGCTCTCAATTGACATTACATTTTCGACCTAATTTATATCGAAAACAATGCTGGTTCTTCCCTCTTGACCTTGTTTTCTGGCTTCAGGAAATTGCGGCCTGATATTCACTAAACGGAGCTTCCTACATTTCGTATCTCTATTTTTACATTTGCGTGGGTAGAGCAGAGGCAGATGAAGGCGTCGAAACGACAATCAAAATGTCGGTAGCAGAGGCATATTGCAGATACCGTCCGCGTTCGGCATGGTATATTTTTAGCACCGATAATATGCGTGAGTCGCCTATGATATTAGCCACATAATTTAGTCAAAAAGACCCTCACTACTGACTACAATTACAGTAATGATTATATTAAAACAATATGTTTTGTCAACAATATTATGAAGTGATAGGAACTAAGACAATAGTGGCCGTACCTTAATTATATTCACTGCCCCAAAAATGATCGCTTGTCGTAATATCGACAATTCAAGTCCCTGCCCCAAAGTGTAAACATGCTGCAAAGTGAGTTTGCCCCTCCATAGTCCTAATTCCTGGGGATAAGAGAGTGGAGGCGCGTCGTGTGCCAGATGGTGTGAGAGAGCTTCTGGAGACAATTTGTATCGCAGGATATTTCTGGGGGTTAGCGCGTGTCCAGGCTGCGACAGGAAAAGTATAGAAGAATTAGCGAGCTCGCCGGGCTATTTTTAGGCTTTAGCCGGCAACCCCGCCGTTTTCCAGCCTACACGACTGTATGCATTTTTTCCACCTACCCCCCTCCCCAACTTCTCCTGGCCGCCCCTACCTTAATCCAGGAGCTCGGAGGATTGGACTGGTCATGTTTGATCTCACTTGCAAAATTAGAGTTGGAAAGTCCTTGACTTTTGCAGGGCAACATCATATTGGCACAACCCTCATTTTCTATCAACATGCTAAGTAGGACTTTTTGAAGAAAAAAAAAATGCGGTGAACAGCGTGTTATTGGCGACGGTGTAACAAATATGCATGGCTCGATGCGCGGCATTCCACCTGCATTATTCTGGCAAAGTTTGTTCGGCCTTGTTGTTGTTGTCGCGGTTGGACCCCACCCCTGCCCCTTCTGTCTCACACCCCTTGACACTTGTTGTCGCAGTTATTTTTTTTCTTCTTACGGGGGACATTACTATATAGCCAGACTGCGGAGCTGGTTACACTCAGGTCGTTTGTTAAGGTCGAAAAAAAATCCGTAATCGGGTGCAAATGGCAGGGAAAGGGGAAAAACTGAAATTATGCGCCAGGTGGAGTTGAAGGGGCCGACCTTCGACGTCGTTTATAATGCGGGGAATATGTCACCATACTCATTTTGCAAATCTGCGCTATTGGTGAGAGGTGTCCCCCACAAGTTAATTGTAGGCTAACTCTGATTTCATCCCGAGGTCTGCATGTTTCCTGTGATACAGAAGCGACTGCAGTCATATTGTGGTTAATCAGTGCATGCCCTACTTTTGTAATGTCCGGCCCTGATTAAACGTCTAGTACTGTCCGGAATGACGTGAATAACGAGAATGCGCTGATGACAAGTGTGCAACTTTTTTTTGCGAACAAAATGATTGGTGTTTGAATCTCTTTCGTAGGTGGGCCATCTGAGTGCCCTTGGCGCCCTCTGCCGATTCCTGTCGGAAGCAGTCTCGGGGAAGTCCACCACCCACCGTCGCCACCCACCCGGCCACCCATCCACCCACCCATCCCTCGACGCTACCCCTCTTCCCCTCGCCCTGCTCGCCGCCATCCAGCCAGCCAGCCGCCCCTAACCAACCCGACCGACCAACCAACCAACGAAGGCCCGGAGTCGGCGCTGTCGGACGAAAATCGAAGCGGGGCCTTCAGTCAAGTGTGAGGACGTGAGCGCGACAGTCAGTGGGTCGGTCGGTCAGGCAGTGAGTGCGTCGAGACGGTGTGCTCGAACGCATGTCCAACGAGTGATCGTGTTGATTACAAATCCGACCCTTCCCCTTCCCTTCCCCGTCCCCACCTCCGTCAAAACACCATGCGACGACCACCAAAGTGGCGTAGCTAGCTGGACGTGTCAGTTGGAACGGTGCTGCTACGGAGCACATTGACCCATCAATTGACCCCGGCCGTAAAAGAGTGAACGATGGAGTTGCCGTGGTTGTTGCTGCTACCCATGCTGCTGTCGGGCGGCTCGGTGGCGGCCAAGAACTATACTGACAGCGGAGCGCCCAAGTGTTCGGAAGGGTTAGTGTTGCCCATGTGGATGCCGCAAGAGAACCTCAGCACTGGTGACCGAGTGGCCCGCGGTATCGTCTACTTCATTGGCATGATATACCTGTTCATTGGAGTGTCCATCGTGTCTGACCGGTTCATGGCCTCCATCGAGGTGATCACCTCCAAGGAGAAGGAGATCACGGTCAAGCGACCCAATGGCGAAACCCAAATTGTGGTGGTCAGGGTATGGAACGAGACTGTGGCCAACCTAACTCTGATGGCCCTTGGATCCTCCGCTCCAGAGATCCTACTTTCCATTATTGAAATTTGGGCCAAGAATTTCGAGGCAGGCGACTTGGGGCCAGGAACCATTGTGGGGTCTGCTGCATTCAACCTCTTGATTATCATCGCACTGTGCGTGTACGTGATACCATCGAATGAGGTACGAAAAATCAAGCATTTGAGGGTGTTCTTCGTCACCGCCACTTGGTCCATCTTTGCCTACGTGTGGCTGTACATCATATTGGAAGTCATTTCCCCCGGCAGAGTGGAGGTGTGGGAGGGCATCGTGACCTTCTTGTTTTTCCCGGCCACAGTACTGACAGCCTACATTGCTGACCGACGCCTCCTCATCTACAAATACTTGTCAAAGCACTATCGCATGAACCGGCGCGGAATGATTGTCGAGACAGAGGGCGACATGGAGATGGCCAACAAGATCAACCACGTGGATGGCGGACTCAAGACCCTGGATGAAGAAGAAGAAAATGAAGAGATCCGCGAATTCGAGCAAAACCGCCGAGAATACATCCAGATGTTACGTGAGCTGCGCAAAAAGTACACCAATATGGACATGGAGGAACTGGAGGCCATGGCCCGAGAAGAAGTGATGAACAAGGGACCCAAGAGCCGCGCCTTCTACCGCATCCAGGCCACCCGGAAACTGACCGGGGGCGGCAACATCATGAAGAAGATACAGGAGAGGACCCAGAGTGACCTGGCCGAAATCCGGGCCGAGCAGCAGATGGCCGTGGCCAAGGAGGACGAGATGGTCGGAAAGGTCTTCTTCGATCCGGGGCACTACACCGTCATGGAGAACGTGGGCCACTTTGTAGTGACCGTTGCCAGGGAAGGCGGTGACCCCAACCAGGGTCTGCTGGTGGACTACCACACTGAAGATGGCACTGCCAGTGGAGGCTCCGACTACCTCGAGGCCAAGGGCACCCTCTTCTTCCGGGCTGGAGAAAGGCACAAGACCATCACATTGGAGGTCATTGACGACGACGTGTTTGAAGAAGACGAGCACTTCTACGTCCGGCTGACCAATCTTCGGTTGGCCACACCCGACGGCACCCCCATCACCCACCCGGTCAACGGCGAACCCGGAATCATGGCCAACAAGCCCACATACGACCTGACCTCCCCGTTTCTGGCCACCGTCATGATCTTGGATGACGACCACGGCGGCATCTTCAGCTTCCCAGAGAAGGACTTTGAATTGGTAGAGTCGGTAGGCACCTACGAGCTCAAGGTGGTGCGTTGGAGCGGAGCTCGAGGAAAGGTCGCTGTCCCCTACTACACCGATGAAGGCACAGCCAAGCCCGGAAAAGAGTACGAGCACGCTGCGGGGGATGTTATTTTTGAGAACAACGAGTCTGAGTGAGTACCCAGTTTGACATGCATGCTTGAATTGTTCAGTACGGAATGAAACGAACCAATAATGATTTCTTCGGGAATTATTGCAATCCCATATCAGAATGCGCTCCATTCATTTGTACTGTACCGGTGGCTATGAAAAGCACTGTACTCTCTATCGGTTTATTTTGGTTCCGCAAACTGCTCCCCTTCATTACTTTTAAAGCCATCTGTTATGGATGTACAGGAAGTAACGCTACCGTACGGCCGCCTCTTATCAGTGATGAACTTGGCATTAGTTGCCGATATCAGTCGCGAAAAACGCTTACGGCCTTACACGCCTCTCCAATGGCTATTCTCTCACCTTGCGTCCTCATACACACCTAGAATACTCCAGGAATTATGGCGGCACCATATCGACGTTCTTTTCCACTCGATTGTCGCGGATTAACTACGTCAACTTCATGGGGAACCCAAGATTTGAATCGCACTCGGTTTATTGACACTGATAAAACCTCAAGTGTTTCATTAGTACCAGCGCATATCCGTTGAGGATAGAGTCACCTATAGTCAGCATCGGAATCAAACTATTTGAGAGGTTATTTTTAATTATCTTGCCTGGTATAGCTTGCGTTTTGCTACAGTAGAAATACAGTATTGACACGCTCTTAGTGTTTCATTAATTAATGCTTTTGGTCTGCACGAGCGGACGATATCAGTCACTGTCACAAACCGAATTTTGTTGCAGTATCCAGAAATAGGAATTGTAATCGATACATTGTATTTTTTCCCCTTCACTCCGTTCTCCTTTTCCCGCTCAATTTTTTTGAAAAGTCAAAGACAAAAGCAAGTAGCCATATTTGACGGGCTTGTTTGCCGGTAATATTTGATCGTGGATGTGTGATACTTTATCAGGAATCGAAACCGAGAACCTGTCGGATAGATTATTGTTCCGGGTGACAAGCAGGGCTTTGTTCTCGGAATAACGAGTGTAGAACGCGCTCGGGAATGTGTACCCCATTGTTACTCCGGAAAATGGTAGACACCAATCCGGAAATGGTGATTTTGAGAGAGGACAAGCGTGGACTGTACGATGACAGGAAGATTAATTAAGGCCGCCAATATTGAATTGCAAAAAAGTGCCCGCGACAACTTTCCATTTAATAACAACGTAATACACTGCCCTCTATAATTTAAAAAAGTAGCTATCCAAAACAGAAGGATTAGTCACTTTTCCACTCCTGTACATGTAGTTTTAACTATTCCTAGCCTACACGCGTGACTAATCTCTCATTTAGTCCTAGTCCAACTAAGTGACGATAGCCCCCTGCTATTAGCCTCCATTTCCACCAACCCAGTTCGATAGACATTGATCTGACCAACTTCCAGGTAGCTCCAATATTGATACCCTCTAACCGCAATGTCAGTGACAAAAATGCCCTTCGACATTAACCTGTACTCAATCGGTTTTTATCCCCCATCAGTGACGATACAGGTGTCGGAGCGACAGAAAAAGAGCATGTCCTTCCAGTCGCACAAACACACGCACACACCTTTAGTCTGGAGGGGAGGGAAGGTGGGAGGGGATACAATATAGGGAACGGAATTTCTGGCAGCGGTCAAACATTTCTTCCTGGCAAAAGGCCTGCCTGATGGGAGCTATTCCTGACCAGCTGGCTTTTCTGGACGGAGACCACCGGGGACCCGACATTTGCCACTTATTTCGCCAAAAAAAGTAAGAACGACGTACCGTATAAAAAGACGTGGCCCAGACAAGATGCTTCATTCAGTTGCGAGTTAGGCGCGTTACAAGCAACATTGGAGGAAGGAATAATGGGGTCTGAGGTAGTGGAGACGAGAGATAATGAGGGCTGTGGATGATAGCGTCGTAATTTTCAAGTCGGGGAGAGGTACACGAGGAATATCTACTTTTTATATGCGTATGTGTGAGCATAAACGTAAAAGTTGTCGCATAGGTAAAATATGAGACGGTTTCATCATGACAGTACTGGTAGTGAATAATACAAAATGCACAATATTGACACGACCAAATTTGATAGCTTAGAATCAAAATTGTTGTGCCTTTCACGCACTATACAGTACTGTACATTGCAATTTGCACAATGCCAGTTGGCAATACTTGTGTACGAATGTTGCGTTATTAATGGACCCGATTACACTCAATCATGCGTTGTCAAGGTCTTGCAGTAAACTGTGCAGTGTTGACAAGGAAATGTCATTGATCTATTATGCGATTGTGCTAAAATGTTGGCACCTGGGGTTAATGTAACGTTACGTTAGCTCAGCTTGCTGGGGTAAATATAAAAACCCGTAGCAAATGTATCGTGCCGTAAACATATTTTCTTCGCATATTTTTTTATAGAAAATATTATAGATTACTCACACTTGGAGATGTAGCTTATCCTAACTATATGCGACGTTTAATTTGAAGGCTCCTGAGCAGAAGAAGTTAATAATTCCTGTCCTAACTGCACCATATCTTTCCTCTCCAGTAATACTCGTTCAATACTACTTACTGTACTTTTTATTATTAAAGATACGGGTTATACTACCCAATGATGAAACGGTCACGCAACACAGAAAACTAGGCTAAGATTCAAATAGTGCAGTTCGCAACCTTGCGCCGATCGCAGTTGAAGGTCTGCATACAAAAATTACCATAATCATATTTTGCCTGGTTCGATCACTTAGCTTCTGAACGTTTGAAATGGTATGGCTAGCAGAAAATTGTGCATATTATTATATCATTATGTCGCATCATTTCATACGGTTCAAGCGTCAAAGCCTGGAGCGTGACCTTGATGATCATTATTTTGACTTCCGGTCTTCATATTCTCTGCTACCTGGTATTACCACAATCAAATGCTGCATGTCCATTATAATCTACCCAGAAATGCTCGTCGCCACGTCCAGCAGAATGGTTTCTAGCTGCGGACACTTGCGTTGCGTGACATTTATATTCCCCTCGGCAATCGTGCCAGATCTGCGTGTCTTTTTTTTCTTCGTTTTTATTTGTTTCCCGGTTTCGAGGGGTTTCTCCCTTCCGGCATTGCAGGACCTCATTTCAAGACAATGCATCCATAAGTCAAAGGTATAGCCTATAAATTAGATGAAGTTTCCAAACCAACACACGTGAACTCCTCGCTGCTATTTATCTAACTTTTATCGCTCCTAACATTTATCATTGGGAAAAGAAAATGAGTTTGGGGATGAGAAAGGATCACACTGATGCAATTTTTAAAATGTCAAACTATATCTTGGCCCTAGCTCAAGTTAGTGTTAATAGTCCTTCACGGATCATCGCATAGTTTTGCTACAAAATCGAGGCAAAAAAAACCGCAGCAGGAACTAAATTCATCGAGGGAATTTCGCATGGGTGCTTGGTCCGTGTATCGAACCCGGATCTGTACAGATAACTTACTTGCACAATTCGGTCGCTCCACCATTTACAGATTAATGAACCCGATACATGACGAATGAAATTGCCTCATATGTTATAATCACCTATATTATTCGTCGCTACGGCACAAATAAAGAGAGTAAATTTTTTTGGTGAGCTGAAAGTAACATAGGACCGGGACATCAGATCCTCATTTAGATAATGGCGCTACAAAAATAATCGCTCAGTTGGGCTACGTGTAGCATCCAACATGCCATGCATATCCGCGTTAGTCTCATACTAGATATCGTCTAATTCCGCCATTTCCACTGCCCCAAATCCATCAGGTTGACTGGCGGAGGAATGTTTAGCATCGAGCCTATTGTGTTGCAGGCCATGTATTTATTGTTGGGCTGCAGTCAAACGTGTCGACAGCAGAAGGAATTTCGCATACTGGCACGTCGATGACAGCTGCCAAATTGCATCTTTGGAAGGTTCGTATTCAGCCTGGTTCCTTTTCGACGATTTTCTTCTGGAAGGTCGTGGCGTTTGACAGCTGAGATATTACATTTACTGCGAAACCGCAGCTCCAGCAAGTGAAAAGCGTGCGTGTCAGGTGAGATGATACTTTATGGTGGTGGGTCTGGTACCATGTAATATTCAGGTATTGTCTGACATGCGAGTGGCTGGATGATGGCGAGGCTGACGAAACTCTTCCTCTGGAGAGTAAAACGGAAGCGGAAGAATAAATATTGTTTTTTATATGCGGAATGTGGCATGTCTCAAAGTACGGTATGTCTACGTTACGTGATATTGCACAGTTGGTTGTTTCAGAACCGGCCCGAAATAATTGTTTGGTGTAAATGAGAGCTGAAAAAGTGGGAGTGGCATTAAATAGCGCTTTAACAAAGCCTGTTAACTTAAACATGGGCAATTACGCCGTGACTACCGTGACTGGTCGTAAACACGGTCAGAGTGCACCAGTTGGTCACTCTGTATTTCCAATAATCAATAGAGCCCGGTCGTTTTGTCCAACCCGTTACGCAACGTAATCGTCTAATAAGGAATTGATATGAAAAACATGCGTAACGTGAAAAGTACTGGTTGAATCAAACGCTCTCGAGCCGTTATTTCAAACCAGACCTATAAATACCAAAGTCGTATTTTATTAATGTTTTTTTGGGTATGGGGCAGTGGGCAGAATGCTATATGCGTCCCTTTTGTATGGAAAATAAGTCTGACTTTCTGACTACTGTGTCTATAGTTTCATTTCCGTGCCCACACAAAGACCCTTCCAGACACAAAGATGATTAGTTCATGTTATTCTTTAACATATATCCGGCTTAAAATAAGTCCGACCCATTTTTTGCATTATGTTCGGGTTTTATGGCTGTAATGTGTAAAGTTTATCAACACCAGTACAGTGAAGTCTGTCTATTGAACTTGAATACTGTATACCGGAAACGTGTCAAAAACTTTTTTATTTGGTTCCTGATATTTATTTTCCACGAATTTTTGCCGCATATTTGGCCAGTATTGTTAATTTTTACAGAGCAGAGCAACTCCTCTAAAAACAGGTTTCACTGTACCATAATATTATCCAGTCAAACAAACTTGGCGTGTCAAACTTTAAAGCCTTTCTTATATCACCAATAACGAAACGTGGCCCACCTTTATTCAAGGAACATACAGTTTCAGCCTCCTGTATAATTCCAATAAATATTAAAAGGAAAAACCTTGTTAAAGCAATTTTCTGTAATGAGAAATTGCCCTAGTGAGCTTACAGATTAGCGCAGTACTCATAAACATACGGTTATCTCTCCCGCCTTATACGATGCCAGTATTTCCATCGATCAGGATGATCATAATAATGCACACGGTACATATCACTTGTTGACTTTTACTAACAAGGTCTGACCTAGTAAAACCCGCCCTGCTTTTGCGACGTAAAAACTGAGCAGAGCAAACAAGCCAGCAATAATAAAATATTGTCACTTAGCGCTCTTCATCGCTTTCGAAAAATAAACTGCACGTGCGTGCTGTATCCACAGCATGGCACCTTATCGCATCCTATTTACTCAGGGGATGATTTAGTTACTCTCTTATGGCATGATAGAGGTCAGTAATTTTGACCTAATTATGAGGTTAAGCATTCGGGGGAGCCTAATTATTTTGCAAAATTGATAGCAAAACGGGATGGTGCTGATTACTTTTAAAGTCCCATTTTTAATGATTAGATGAAAATTTGGGTTAATAAACATTGCGGCATGTGGATTCTGCAAGTGCGAATTGGTAAATTTGGGGTGCCTTCCCGTGACCCTGCGCCACCCCTGCAGGCAGGAAAAAAAAAGTAAGACGATGGATTTTTCATATGGGATGCACAACTGCATCGTTTCTATTTTAAAGCTATTTTTTTTCTACGCATAGGCAAGTCACCAGCCACCCAATATCATGGTTTAAAAGAAAAAAAAATGGAGCCTAGAGTATGAATAATACATAACATCATGTAGCATCGCACATGGAAGAGAAGTTTAATTATTTTTTTTCCTAGCCAAAACCTAGGGGTGGCGCAGGGTCACGGGAAGGCACCCCATAGCAAAAAATTTACCCTTTCACACCTTCCGAATTCAACATGGCAGCAATCTAAATTTGGATCCTGCCTTCAGAGTTGTTGTTCTAACAGGTAGAAAAATGTGGCTTTTGAGAATCGGTATTATCGCGGAATTATAGTGCGATTTTATTTTGTAAATTATTATTTCAAAATCATAGCAGGCTCCTACATCATCAAATAATATGTGTCACGATCTGAATGCTCAGTTCCCATTTACGTTCATTATGCTTACTACGAAAATATAAGTTGGGAAAAACTAGGTGGTATCGGATAGTCAAAACTCATAATATATTGTAAAGCGAGAGTTCCCATTAAAATGTCCGTATTTGTTAAAAATTTGTTGGAACTAAGCTGCTTATTTTTTGTAGTGACTTTTAACGAAAAGTATGATCTGCTGTGGTGTTAGGCCGAATTGAATTATCGTTCCAAACCATGAATTGCAATTACGTGTACCGTATATCCGATTGGGGGATGGCCCAACTGAGCAATTGGCACTGGATGTCAATGATAGAATCCATTTTTGCAGGCCACACTCTCTTTTACTAGCTTTAAAAGGGATGGATCCAACAACCTAATGTAACCAGAAAATACTTTTGATAAACACTAAAAGTAGCCTAACTGTGCAAAAGTAGCTGTTTAAAATTAATAATTCAATGCCAAAAAATTGCTAACAGCTAAGGACATAACTTGAGTCTTCTTTTGTATCGCTGACTGTCCCTTATAGGAAAAGATTGTGATGAGAGTATGCATGTTTCTTTGCCCAAGTTGATGATCCATAGAGAGGCTGTGAAAAGTTAATGTAGCCTATTAGTTCGAACTCCAATCCCGACGAGGTACAAAGTTTGGGTTTCCTTTACCTTTTTGCATGCCGACAACTTGGTTTGCATCGCCAAGGGTGACTAATTCATCAACTTTCGCCTGCCTCGTCTCTGTGGATAGTCAAGTTAAGTAATATTATGCAATGTAGGTAGTATGCGGGTATGGTATGAACCTTCCCAAAAAATTACGAAAGAGAAATAATTTGCAGAATTTTGAAGATCAGGTTAGATTTAATCGCATTAAAGCTCCCAATAGCTATCTAATGCGAAACACATCACGCACATAAAATATCAACAACATTGGCATAACTTCATCAAAAAGCTATGACCATCATCCTGAATCTGAGCCTCAAACAGCCCCGACAATAATATACCTCGTTACGTGATCAAAATGACGCGATGGTCTCTGTTTATTTCTAGAATAATCTCTTAAAATCTCTTGCAACGTAAACCATTTTCCGAAAGAAATCCTGAAGGTGTCTTGCATTTCATAGAGCCCACACCTGATGGTTCACGTACTAGGCGATGACGTCATTTAATCCTGACTCACGCCAGGGTGAAGCCAAGTGACATTTTTGAACTTGGCACCGAATCTTCTTTCCTTACGCATAAAAATAATATTGCAGAATCAACTGTTAGGGCTTCTTAGCAAACAAGCCTTATTAATATTCTGCCCTGCATTTGTCACCCTGCAATTAATGGGCCCTTTTATACACGGATTATTAATTTTCCGTAATGAATATTAACCTCGCAGGTGGGAAAATACGACCAGTGGCAGGAATATGAATAGTCTAATTCAACTTTTCGAATCCAGGAAATCCTACAAATGTAATAATAGCAATTATGTATTTTTATTACAGCTTTCTTGCATATTATTATAGGTAGTGTGGAACACAGCCCTTTATTGTGTAGCATCTGATATAGTTATTTTAATTTGACATGTGAAGTGCCAGGTAGCAACCGTTCAAATAGGTCATATGGCGATGACGATTATTTTTGTCATCGTCATCCTTGTATTGATTTCTAAAAGTGTCTCTTTCTTCTGAGCTCCTTTGCTTTTGAGGGCGTACTGGTACATCAGTGTTGCTATGCGACACTCAATTTAGCGCAATATCTTTGCCGCGTTGCGTAAGTGACGTAACACGGAATACCACCATTTTAAGGGGTCATTCGCCAAGATCTTTTTGGGTCCAAGAATGATGAGACGGAGTTGGATGAACTTCACGAGTTGGCATAAACTGATGCTGCGCTCAAGTTTTGACTGATGATGAGAAATTGATGTATGCGTGCAAAAGCCGGCAGGCCTTGAGGGTTTCCTACATTTTGGGCCGACTCGGGGAAGTCATGCCATACCCGACTTCCGCCTTGGCCGAAACTGCAGCCGTCGGTTATACAGCTGCGGCAAAACTCGTCTTGCGCAATATGACGTGGGGGGTGCCAGAAACGTTCAAAGACAGTAATTGGGAGCGACGTGAAACGAGTCACGGAAACTTATGATGCCAGGGCTTGATAATTTCTGAGCCCCCCTGAGCAATCCTGAAACTTGCCCTCCCACCATTTTTTTATCCATCTTGCAAAATCACATATGCCCACATGTGTGCATGTCTGTCCAATAGTCACGGTACAGTACACGGAGCCTTATTGCGGCGTTTGAAAACAACCCCCAGTTGCCACGGCATGACCCTAGAGGTCAGGTCTGACATTGTCCTTTGCCCTGATGTGCCCTCTCCTTGCCACCATGGCGCATTATTTTACTACCTGTATACATCGGCTAGTGTCCTAGCAACCGTAGCTATATATTATTTATATATTGTATCCATAGTAACTCAATTATAGGTTCGATGTCTCAAATCTTTCGGGCAATCATAATCGTCACCTTTTACCGTAATGCATTCAGGCAATCCATGACCAAATATGGCGGCGTACACTCTGCTACACGTGTTCCAATCGCCATCTTGGATTCAGGTGTAGGCAGGTTAAGCCTTTAGGGATGAGAATTATGTTGAAAATCGTAATGTCACTGTGGTCTAGCTGTAAAGGGAATGTAGTTGTGCAACCGGGGGCAGAAGAGGGGGGGGATAAAAACTGCTTCCGGGCTTGGGTCGATAGTGGAACCAAGCAAGTACGTAGTTCACGTGGAAGGAAATTATTTTAAAGAGGTTTTATTTTCTTTCCTTTAGTATCGGCTCGAGTTCGCTTAATGGGAAGGCATGCAACTATGCTTTGGGGATGGCGAAGGTCATAATGTCTGTGCACAGTAAGGCCAATTGTATTTATTGCTATTGGTTCTCATTATATTGCAGGAAACGCGAGCAATACAGTCGCATCTATGTTTGGTAAACGCTAAATGTGTTAATAATACGGTCGATAGCAACAAAAATGTGTAAGTTATTACAGGAATTGCGCAATTTTCCGCATTCCTCTAGCCAGGTTTATGATGTAATGTACTGTATACAGGGTTTGGAAATTTAACCTACCGTCGCTTTGGGAAATGATAGAGGGGTCGTAGGCAATCAATTTGAGTATATGCAACATGGGTCTCCGATGCAAGTTACCGAGATAGTGTGCTTCAAATACAAAGTATAAAATATCCTGGCACGTATGCGTCCCTCCACGCGACCTTGCATTTTTCATTTAAATTTAAGGTGCTACCATGTAATTTAATTTTAATTTACGATCCTGTTATGTGCAGCAGTGAATGGCCTAGGCGATGGAAGTACCGTAAACAGTATCCGAACCCTATAAGCTGGGGTAATGCACTTTTTATTTAATGCTAATTATCTCGGTAACTGCGTCGGAGACCCATGTTGTGCACACTCAAAGTGATCGCCTAGAACACCTCTATCATTTCCAAAAAGCGACGGTATAGGTTAAATTTCCGAACCCTGTATATCGTACTTTGGCAGTTATGAGAAGCAGCCTACAAGCACATTAACAGTTCAGTGATTTCATCAGCTACATATGTAACTTTTCTCCTAGATTAGCATTAGCAATCATCTGATTCAATAATAACTAACTGATGTGATTCAAATAATTGGGGTTGTTAATATTTCTACATGAAAGGATCCAATATTGCACTATCCTAATGAGCTTGAAATATACCTGAGCATATACTGTAGACTCTGAACAGCTCGGTCGTACAGTATTCCTTTGCCAACACTAAATCCGCAAGTTCAAGAAAAGACCTCAATTACTGGAAGTGGCTCAAGATCCGTCCTTTTGCAGCATCTAGTTTGTCCTTGACACATGTTTTCCTCAAAAACCAACGTCTCCACATCAGTTATATTCCTCAGTTGTCACCGGTCCTGTCAGTTCAGCTGAACGATCTCCCCATCGAGATGCCTTTGTTGAAAACTTGTGAGGGACTCCTCAAGTTCAGGTTGTTGTGCAACGTCCATACAAGGAATTCTGTACGAACTCAATTCTCCCAGCGCCCCTTTGTCAGAAAACGTGACAAAGGCTGGGTCCGAGAGTTTCCAGGGATGTGGAAATACACTCTGAACATAACTGGTAGTAGATGTGTCTGCGGGAGGGAGGGAGGAGGGGAGGAGGAAGCAGGAGATGATGGTTTAACTAGCACCCGCTGTGCTCAGACGTGTCTGTTTCGGAGAAAATCCCGTTTTGTTTGCTTGTCTTCACTCTGCAGTTGGGCATCGGTATGACGTAAGCTTAGCCGTATCCAGCTGTGCCATTTTTTTCTTGCGGTATATGGAAAAAGCGGAAAACTTTTTATAAACCATCCGATGGATAGGTAGTACTGCAGGTGCGGTATTACATTATGGGCACGTGTCTATCGATTTCCGGGAAGGTCCCTTGGTCCTATTTTTCTTTCCTGCCGCAGAGTCTTCTTCTCTCGACTGGCATGTCTTTTTTAGATCTCTTTCAATTCCCTCTGTCTCAGCTTCGATGTTATCCACGGACTTCCTGATTAAGGTTTAATGTGAGGTTCTATTCGATAAACAAGAAACACCTGTGGCTCCTACGATAGCGGCCTTGACACTTGAACTTCTCAATGCTTTTCACTATTCATCATGTGGGGTCGGATATCGTGTTATGGCACTTTAGCGGTTTTAAACCTGGTCATACGCCAATCGTCTCAAGAATATAAACACGACGGTTAAGGTATAAGCAAAAGCGCAATCCCTTCAAAATGAATATGATCTACATTCTAATATTTTAAGACACTGCTTTCGACGGATATTTAGGCCTCCGAGAAATTTTAAAATTATTTTTGAGAAGCTCATCTATATTCATCATTGACTACTTCAAATATGATTTCCGCCTCCACTATTTTATGAACATAAGTTTTGTCAAAATTTCCTATTGCAGTATGGTAGTAGAAAATAAATACACTACAACAAGAACGTAATATAATAAATCTGGTGTGGAATGTAAGCTACAGTGCTCCAAGGCCTGTAAAAATTCCGTAAAGGCGGCAGCAGAAGACGGTCCCTGTTACTAGTGATGAAGTAGCCAATCTCGCAGACATATTTACCGTGCGAAAAAAAGAGCGAAGCAAATCGATCCGAGGAGTTACTCCCTGGGAGAGCTTTTGTCTGCTTTATAAATCCGTCGAAAGAGCAACGTCATACTTTAAATCAACCGTCACTGTAATACTTTGTCCCCATGATTCAATTTCCTGACCTGTCTGACAAATGACACTGCATGCACTTGTGGCGGGTGGCCATGAATCATTAATTGCACTCTATGCTCTAGTCAATATACCTACGGTCACGGTTATGAATACGATCACGTGAATGGTTATTTTTGTGATGACTGCAGGGTTGTCCACGGGTGTCTATAAATTTCTTTTTTTAAAAGTATTGCTGTGTATTTAAAAGCTGATGACAATACCTTGTGCTATGTCCGATATTGATATTTGCTTTAGAAAATTATTGTTTGATGACTTAACAGAGTAGGCCTATAGCAGAAGTCGAATGTAGAGAATATAGCTATATGACAAACCTATAGGCAGAGGTTGATGTATAGGTATTTCAACGCAGTGCTCTTATAAAAGCCTGGTCGATGAAATATAGAGAGAAAGGAAAGAAGGAAGCGCTGGTTTATTTCTGCACTTACGAGAATATTTGACCTCAAAAAACATTATTATTCCACTCCACAGTGTTTTCAGGAGGAGGAGGAAAGATAGTGTTATTGGTGTCGTTGTCATGACCTGACAAGATTTTGTGGAAGGATCTGGAACGTGGAAGTGCTACGAAATCATATCAAATGTGACCCAGCTCCTAACTCAGTTTCTATTGGTCCGTTGAAAGTGAGGTCTGCATTACAATGTGCAGGTATAGCAATTCGCCCTACCCTGCAGATTGCATGTTTCAAAAATGCACAAAAATCAATAACCTCTTATAAACAATTTCCATTTCCAAAATTATCACTACTGTTGCTGTTTTTGTTAAAAGGGACGGTTGCAGAACAATAATTTAAATCCTCCTAAAATAGTCGCTTTATTTTCAACACTGCCTCTAGGCAAGTGGAAGTCCCAGCACGGGTTTAAAAATATATGAACGGCTTAAAAACATAAGTGGTGGCTGTCCACCCTGTATATATTTCATTTTGTTCTCACTGAACGTGTATATACGTGACCGGAATCCGGGAAAAGCAAGCTAGGCTAATACCCCTTTTCCGAGCTGAGCGAAATGAGAGAAGCAAACTGAGGGCTTGCTGTACAAACCTCCCCTTTTAAAAATTTCAAAGGGGTGTTCCACTCAGCCTGGAATCCTGTCAGCTCTTCAAACCTCCGGATTCACCCTAGTTTTTCCATGGGTCATGAGCTCTTTTAAACGTGTAACTCCGACCAGTACAGACCTGTCCTTTCTTCTAAATCAACCAATTTCATCCCCAATCATTTTCAAATGTGCGCTTTTCGGAGGGGACTCATTTCCCCGCTCAAGATTGACTTTCGCTTTTGGAACAAAATTAGGGGGAAAAACTGTCATAATTTTTAGCAAAAGGTCACATGCTGAAGAGCGATTTTGTCAAGTACAATCGCATTGTTGCCTTTTGAAGTCTGTCAACTGGATCTGGAATTTAGTTTATCAAGGGTACATAGCCTCTTTGCGTGTTGTCTAATTTGCTAATGACAACTTTTTGAAAACAGGTACATGGCTCAACTCTCATTATGACATCAAAGAAATCGTTCAACTGAGGACTTATTTTTACAGAGATGCTCCATTATACTTTTAGTGGATGTTGGCCATCATAATAGCCAATATATTGTAAAAGTGAAATGCAGATTTGATCCCTTTGATGCAGCAGTTGTGACTAGACAGATTCTAATTTGGCAATAGCACATGGCCAGAAAACAGTGTAATATGTGCAAAAATAGTTGTTTTATTCAGCGGTTTACAGATGTATTAAATAGGCTATCCAGAACTTAATTTGAGTGAAAAATGCAATGGTGGTTGCCTAAGCTAAGGATAGAGTCAACCTTAGTATACCATGAGAAGCGCCTTTGCTCGGCACAACCATCATTACATATTTTGCTAAAAATTTAAAGGCGTTCTGCAATTCATGCAATTTCGCCCCAGAATATGTCCTCCAAGTAACAGAAAGGATCTTTCAGGGGAGATTATTTTTTGTCCGCATCAAATTATAAATGCTACAATCCTTTACTGAAAAAACCCCACTAAAGTAAAAATCAATCGAATGTGAGTCTGGATCGTTCTGCATTTCAAGTCTTCATATTCTGAAGAGTGGTATTCTTAAAGGCGAAAACCGACGTAACCTGATAGCGCAACGTATACTTCTTTACTCCATTACAGCATGTGAATTATCATGTGTGACATTGTAAAAAAAGCCTATTAATACACGCGACTGTATTTTCAGGTGTGGAACAGTAACAGGTTTAAATATCTCAATAGGCGACGAGAGTTGACGCGGAAAAATGCATCCATTTACAGTAACTGGTTTTAGGCAAAAACCTTCATCAAATACACAGCATTGTTCTTTAGCACGAGTGATACTCGCGTGATTAATAACACTGGCGCAGTGTCGCATAATTAATATAACCCACACCTGAATAGGATATAAAGCATGTGCACAATGCAATCCCACAGTCGTTGGAAGCGTGGCATAGAAAGCGCCATATAGGCCCTCCGGGTGTTTACTGTTTATAAAACAGAGGTGGGTGCAATAGTAGCGAGCGTTGAACAACGACCAATTTAGAATACGCCTACTCTCCCCAGATTAACTCGTGTTAAATTTACCACGAGGATAATCGGTATCATGCATGACCACCTGAATCAGACTAGGTGCTCGAATATTGATCCTTCCTCGTTTCTCCGACACGATAATGAACGCGACTCGAGGCACCTGCTGAAGGTACTGTACCACGCAGTTCAGATATAGCGCAGTACTCTTTTCTTACACACCAGTGGACATTGTTTAAGCAAGCATGTGGTGAACACTAATACATGGTGATGATGATGTGTCGCTTCTGAGTATCAAGGTCTCCATGGACGTCAACACAAGTTCTTGTACAGCGTAATCTTTTAGTGTGCAAATATTTACAAAAAATTTATAAATTAACCACATTGATTTAAAAGTATAGGCCTATTTAAGCTTAAACTGATATCGTTTCTTAACATTATAGAGATGATTTAAAATGCCGCAGGGGGAGAGGGATTATTGGGAATTATGTTTCAAGGGTTATACCTATAGACTCCCATGCAATCCTCTGTCACACCAATCCAACCAATCCAACCACCTCCAAAAAACTAGCTGGTGTCCGAGAGGTAGCGAGGATTGGGCCAGCACACACGTATGTTGAACAAAATAAAACTTGGATACTCAAGTGGCAAATACGTATAAAGTTAATTAGTAAATTACAATAGGAGCACACTTGGCAATTACTGCTTATTTTCCCCGCCATTGATACAAATTGTCGGATGTTGACGAGTCACTTTACTGTTGAGGTCAGCAATTTTCTTGTTGTGCATGGATTGATATAAAAATGTCATTATTAGCAAACACGTATTTTCATTCAGTTAAAGTATAATTCATCCCATATATGACTATATGGGGACATTTATATTGTGATATTTAGGGACGGTGTTATAAACATAAATGAAGGAGTCAATCTGCGATTATGTCAGGTTATGTAATACAAATACTGTAACTGTGCATAATATGAGATTTTTTAAAAAACTTACTCTCTAAAAAAATAAGAGTTAAATTAACTCTTNGTATAATATTATTGTGAGTGCAATATTCTCTTTAGTCTGTCGCCAAACCTGTCTAGTTATTTTTATCCGTTAGTTGGAAAAAATGAAAACATGTAGTCCTATAAAGGGAACATGGAACTTTTCCAAAATAACTTTACATCAGTGCCGAAATCCCTTCGTAATTATGTGAACAGCTTTCCAACTGATGTCAGGTTGTTGATGTTAAAGTCTTGCACTTGTCACTTTGTGGCACTTGTGAATCAGAGGATACCACTTACTAGTGTATGGAATGATGTAGTAAATGAAAAGTAATAAAAATCTTCAATTAGGCTTTAATGTTAAATAAATACAAGCAGGAGTATTTGAACTTTCTCATGCATTACATATGTATTATTTCAGTTTCCCTATGAGCAGAAGCACATTTTCACTCGTATATAAATTTTCTTGCTGCACTACTTGCAGGTAAACATGCTTTAATTTGACTTAAACGTGCAGTGAACTTCCATCGACCGAGCATTCAGAATCCGGATTTGCTGGTACAGTATTTGCCCCTGGGAGTTATGTATTATGGAGAAGTAGGAGCACAAGAGAGCCGGATAGGTTAGCGCATTTCCAGGATGAAAATTTGCGAGACTCGGGCTTCTTGACTCTTGATTGGATGGGCGCATACAAAGTTATATGACAAATTAGGGAGCAACTGTGGTCTAGTAATTATGTCACAGCCCAAGCCAAGTGGGAATTCCGGGGTTCAAATCCCGTCCCGGTCACCTTCGCATGAGCAACGAGTCCCCTGGTGGGAGATTGACCTGCGGTTCTGACTCATTATGTGTGCTTATTATATTGCAGGCTAAATGCTTAAGTCGATTATTAAGGTGGAAATGAAGCTAGAGTCACTCAATGAGAATTTTATGAAAAAAACATATGTTACGCAGTTTTGTGTCCTCTTATCAATGGCGCAAAGAAAAATACACGTCACCGTGCAAATTAGCGAACTGGAGGGCTCAGAAGTTCGCGATTTAACATGGGCCCTTATGGCAGAATTTTCAATAGTCCACAAAAAAATCATAAGTAAATGAGAATTTTAAAATTAAATGTGGAATATGTCGGGACTTATATACTGATCGCAACCGCAAAAAGAAAACCCTACCTCACCGTGCTCTTTCAATTTGTATTGCGGAAAAACGATCCGAAAATGATCCAGTGACGTCACCTTGCTCCACTCGAGTGAGGCAGTGGCAACACTGCGCTGTTTACGGTAGCGAGATACGGTTGCATACGACCGCGAAATATGAGTGCAAGTTAGTATGATGGTTTTTACAAGGGCTCACACAGGATTTTCGTTTGGCGGGGGTGTTTGTCTGACGTCAGAACCGTTATATTGGTTTATATAGTTATAATTATAATAGAATAATCGAATGATTCGAATCCACACGGCAATGCCGTCACATACTGCTACGCTATAATTGGCCCGGACCTTTGCTGTGTTGCCGATTCTACCTGTCACACGCGTACCAACTGAACGTGTTCCAAATCCGACACAAATGAAGAGCTACAGGCTCCCCTTTCGGAACTAATCTTTTAAAAATGCCACGACAAATTGGGACCTCCTAATTACGACCGAATAAAATCGATTTCCATCAAAAATAACAAATATTAAGCACACCTCCAAATACCATGTTTAAGTTGGCAGCCGTGACAATTGCGCCTGCGCACAAAAACTTGCCGCCGGTAATGGGCCCATATTAAATCGAGTTTAAAACGCAGATTCGAATGGAATGCATAGGATTGAACAGCATTTCCTGCTGCATCGGTTGCGTATGTTTCCCTGATTTTAGCCCTTCTTATTAACATTCCAATTCTAGACTCTCATTTGACTAGCAAGTCGCTTCATTTCCACCTTAAGTGGACAATATTTAAGGCCGTCACCTTCCATTGTAAATCCTTCGTCGGGACCAAGTAAAAGTTCCAAATTGGACAAGTTTTCACTGCATCCAATGTATGTTAATCAGTGTAGACTTGTTTCACAACATTATGACACTATACGCGTAACTCTTATAACCCTGCGTGCCAATATTTTTCTCTACATTATTATTCCGAAACTTCTTGTACACTACAGTACACTGAAGTGAAATGTGAGTGTTAACTGTACTGTACAGTAGGTCTGCAACACTCAGCGGCAAGATTATTATTTTAACAGTGTACTCATAACATACGGTACGGTACTATTTTTGTGGCATTAGCATTTTATTTGCACACTTGAGAGTAAATTCACTATTTATCTAGTGGTAAAAAATGGACACTACTTTAGCCACACTTACCTATGGGAACTTACCGCAAGCCTGCATCAACAAACCTAGCAATTACAAACTCGAACTCAAAATAAAATTATGCCTGTAGTGTAAGTATAGTATTGTATACTGTACACGTGTGTACAAGAAAAAACTGCGACAAGCAGAAAGCAGCTTTGTTTAGAATACCATCTCCGGTACCCTCTTGACACTAGAAATAATATGAATCATATAATAATAATAATAATAATAATAATAATAATAATAATAATAATAATAATAATGGATACCCCGTGATAGGCCCCTTGGGCCTCTTAGGGGATCATCTTTTGAATAACCAACTTTAATCATTTGCCTGAAATGTGATGGATTTTGATAGTGGGAGGAAACGGGAGAACCCCGAGAAAACCCACGCGAACACGGAGAGAACCCATCGAAACTCTATCCACATAAGTATCCTCCGTCCGACCCGGGGATCGAACTCGGGACCTTAGAGGTGGAAGGCTGCGGCGCTAACAACTCGGCCACCGTGTCGCCCTAAATATTATGAATCATATATTCAGTTGATGGCAAAATTTTACTGGTTTCTGATAATTTGCTTAATAATTTACAGATGCCTTAACCAACAGTGATAAACCTCACTGGCCGGTGCTTAATCCCCAACTCTCGTAACAAGTTAAATCAATCACTCTGAAAACGAGTGAATGGCGACGCTATGACCTTAGTTGATCGATTCTGGCCTTGCCCCTCCGAAAAGGTCGGCCAGTTCTGAATAAATAAAAACACGATTTGGGACTTGCATATCTGCAGTAATGTCACAACAAGCCCGGCGTGAATGCCAAACGAGATTTGCCGTTTATATTGGTCGCCAGCTTGCACAAGAGTGATTAATTCCTTCAATGTAAATGATGTAATGTGTAAGCATACCCATGGTGCCTTCTGTACCGTTGTTGGAATCACAAAACAGCTTTTGTGAACTTTTCCCATTTGTGTGGCATAGAGGACATCTGGCTTCTTGTGTGCCAGGTTGTGCCAAGAGAGCGAAATGGATAAATGCATTTTGTTACCGGTCCTTATTCCGTTTCTCTTTTGTGGCTGCAAGGCATGTTTCACCCGCATCAACGTAGGTCAACGACTTACAAAATGGAATTTTTTGCAGACAATCTAAGGCGAAAGTGGAATCCTCCTCTCGCCTCATTTCATATTCGCGAGACTTGACAGAAAGGAGTCCTTTGTTCCCCAGGCAGCAAGACAGGATGAAACAGGATTGGAAATATAGTTAAGTTATGACGAGTGCTTCTGAAAGGAGTCCCGGCAAGATCACCTCCCAGTATGTCAAGTCTCACTAGATTTTTTTCATTGGGGTGTCAAAATCCTTCCAATATAATATATGAGACTTGGGAGCAATGCACTATTGGAGACAGAAGTTACGTGGACTATATGGTTTCGATTCTGACTTGGATGAGGAAGCGCCTTTATTTCAATCTAATAACAAAATATAAGTCATTTTGGTATGTGCAGTGCGTTTTCCGAAACTCTATGCCTGCAATAATGCTTAGCATACACGAACCACAGCTAATGGGTGCGCTGTGCAAAATCACATTCTCTTGGGACTTTTGCTGCAGATTTCAGGCATAAACCCGACCTGGACATGAGTTCCTTTAAAAAAATCATTAGAAGAATTGCAATAACATTATTAAAGTTAGGAAGAATTCAGTTTTGGTGGAATTTACCTCTGCCGTACACGAACTGTAACATCCTCATCAGT
This sequence comes from Catajapyx aquilonaris, assembly GCA_000934665.2. NCBI lineage: Eukaryota > Metazoa > Arthropoda > Diplura > Dicellurata > Japygidae > Catajapyx > Catajapyx aquilonaris. The sequence goes on from JYFJ02004103.1 coordinate 30,446, forward strand.
GTGTAAATTAGATCAACGTTGCAAGTACTACCAGCCTTCCCTTCCATACAACTCCCAGGCCTCTTCCCTTGAAGCCATTCTTAACGATGCTTAAACCGTGTATATTCATCACAAATTTACGAGGCCCTGAACAATAGCTCATTTCTCCTTCATTATTAACGATCAGTGAAAGAGGATTCGCATCATTCCACCCGAGTGTCCTCTTTTAGGCTGCAAGATTACATCGGTTTGTGATATAATATACATGACATGTTGTGATAATTATAATATTCTCTCTGTGTTGGAAAATGTTCTACCATGTACCTGCCAGCTGAAGTTGTCTTTGGATTGCAACCTGGCAAATAAGACTACATTATTCATAACCATTTTATTGTGATCGACAAATGCCTTTAAAAATACTGTACAATAGATTAAAACGTAGAGAATATGATCCCATTTTTAATTATTTGCTCTCTACCTTTGTCAAAAACATTAAAAATCAATAATTTTCATATTTTGGTAGATTTGAACCGTGTTGAAATTGCCCAAGTGAAACGTCATACTTTACTGTACAGTAATTTTTCCTTATGAATATTGTCAATAAGTACTGCAATAGACCCTCTCCTTACCATGCTGTTACTGTACACTGTACATGGTGGAGAGCCACTATTGCATAGTAATGAGACATTAATTGACCTTTCCAAGCCCAAAATATCCTACATCATTTTTGGCTGGCAAGGCGTCGCGTCGTTAAGGCGTGCGACGGCAATTAATTTTCGGTGATGTCAATACGTGAATTATACATACATAGTGGTGAAAAAGGGTGACCTACTTCTTCTAGGTCTAGGACACAGGTTCGTAGCAATATTACAAGGCTACATTACCCTACAGTAGGCTATTCTCTATCACTGCTGAAAAAACGTTACAGATACTGATATAGTTTATCGAATGGAATCAAATGAATAGACTGTAGTAATGTGGGTATATTAAGAAATCTTCTCTCACTTATAACAAGTACATATTTTCTGACCTACTAAAATTGAGAGAGCTCAGGAATACCAAAGAGTCGCAAGAAAGTCCGCAACATTTCAACCAATACGGAAGTAAGGTAAATTATGAAACACGCGGTTTATGCACCGACACATAACTGACGTAATGCACTGTACATCAACGGCGAGCCACAAAACTATTCCGCATTCAAAATTCCATCCCGGGCAACACACTTATCCAGCACCGTCCATAATAAATTAGAGTAACTTATTTATAATATTCACCTTTCCTTGATCTGCCTTGACCTTTGCTGACAAGCGTGTTAAATATTTCAAGATTTGGGGTACACGCCTAAACGGCAAACAAAATGATACCATTATCTCCATTACTGCTTCTGGGGCACAAATAGGCTGTGCAATTATTATTCCTCAAACGATACCACCAGACTTCCTACTTCTATATAGACAACCTCTGTTTCATTCAATCTAACAGGTGTATTAGCCTTTGCCGCCCATTAAAGTAACCTTCACGGAGTAACTGCGTAATGAAAAGAAACTTAGTACCGACATCACGGTAACTAAATACACCATTTCAAGTTTAACGCAACGTTATGTTCTTCCATTCTTCTATGATTAATAATCCGATGAATTTCCAAAAATTATTATTTCACACAGATTCCACATATCCATATCGACCCCAGGAATTTCACTCATTTTACTAATGTAAATTAACTTAGATATGCAGTTACTTATTAATGAAGTTTTTTGCGCATACGACGTGCCTCCTGCCACCATGCGACATTTTTAAAAAATCTCTTATCCTGTCAAAAAATTTAAGCCACATTCATAATAAATGATAACAGCATGAGAATCCTTTCAGTGATATCCCCAAAGCGTCCAAGGCTAAGCTTATACGCAGCCGACCTCTGTTTATATGGCGTGATATCGGAAAAATGAATTCTTCATCGGTCCGGAAGCTGGCCTCAAAACTCCGGAACATTATATGCAAATTGGGCCTCTTCTGCCGTGCGGCCAAAGACTTTATTATTTGACTTTCCGACCTACTCCCCCGACTGGCAATGAAAGATAAATGAGAGTCCGCTCAATGATGACAGTCGCCTACTACCCAGAGGGCCTTTGCTCTTCCCACATTATCATAATGAGGATTATAATCCTGGTCAGAGGGGGATACTAAATGGGATCATCTCTCACCAAATTCCTTCCCAAATTGGCCTTTGAGGAAGGGTTCCCCCGATGAGAGCATTCTTTGCTCATTAGTCATTAGAGGATCATTCAGGAGTAATCGCGCTTTTTTACTGCAGGTGCGTTATTGCAGGGTCAGTTGGTTGAATATGGTGGCAGTAGTTTGACCTTGACCTTGTGTGATTAACGTCTAAAGAGAGTGCTTAAGGGAAATTTGTGGTGCTAATATGCCTCCATATCAGCTTAACACAAACTCAATTAATCACATATTTAGTTAACAATATTCTTCCACTTGTTTGCATGTGACATGCTTTTCAACTCAAATCCGTTCATACTTTTGTACCTGAGAGTTCCACTACCAAAAATGTAACCTGAAATGCTACAGTTCCATCCTATATATACACCTTAGACAGCTTAGCGCTAAAGAAGTAGCTTCTCGAGTCAACCCATGTGGCTGATTTTGCCCTCTGAAATCAAGTCGTATGATCTTGTAAAAAGATATCATTCTGGCCACAAATCCCAGCTTTCTTCTTTTGAGAAAATAGGAGGAAGGAAAGTCAAGGAAAGAGTGAGTAGTGTGACTTTTTTTCTGCAGCGTCTCATCTGGTCGTGTACACAAAACGACGTGTTTCTTCCTGTTTTCCCCTGATCCAATTGCGAGATCAGGTTGACGTCCCACAAATTGCCAGGAAAGCCCTCCGTTTTTCCTCATCACTTGTTTGTGTGACCAGCTTTCCTTTTTCCAAAATTGCTTTTTTTGGGGACTCTTCTTTTTTTTGTCGGCGCCTTTATTTGCTCACAGTCCGGACACCAACTTTGATCCCGGAGTCGTTGACTCTTTTACTCTCTACTTCCATCTTTAATGCGATTAGTTCAAAGGAAAACTTGGGTTGTGATCCTAATACAGTTTTGCCTCCCAAACTTTTGCTGCCATGCCACCTCCGAAACGCAAATAACGTTCAGCGAAGGGCAAATCGTATAACCTGTATTGAGTTATGTAGGGTGTCCCAGAAGTACAGGAGTATGCTGCTGCAGGCGTGTTAGCTTCATTTTTTTTCATTTTTTATCCGGGCAATTCCGTTGAGACTGACAGGACTGGAGGATGTCAACAACTGTCACCTGCTCAAGGAAAAAGAGGTGAGAACCCAATTAGGAAATGGGCAATTCCCAAACAGACGGCACAGTTTGTGCCCGTTTGGGATGTGACAAATATTACCGCGGACCCTAGTTCTTTGGTATATCTTGTGAGTGTGACAAGTGAGAAATGTGTCACTGGTAGTGGCGGTCACAGGATACACGATAATACATTTGTCGAATGTAATGGATCCTGCGAGTTTTGGAAGGTGTCGCTTAAATATTACGAAAATGTCAGGGGGTCATGAGCATAAATCAGCTAGTGCTGTAGTTCGTCGCAATATAACGTGGATTATCTGCCCATCACACCCGAGAGTTCCCACGTTTTCGTTTGATGATTGCTCTCATTCAAATTACTGTTACAGTATCTCTTCGAATTCCATTGTAATTGATATTGCGGCAGAAACTTTTAAAAAGAGCTATGTGAGTGGTCTTTCATTAGGTAAGCCCTATATCATTTATCAAGGAGTTTGCACCCGGCAAACTTCGCCCACCTACTGGTACCGAAATAGCCACAGATTTTGTACTTGATCAACTTGATTTTATAAAGAGAAAGTTCCCTGACTGGTCACCGGTATTTTTATCTGAAAAATATACAGTGCAAATTAACAGTTAGCGAACTATGACTTATTTCCTAAATACGAGGAGTGATCAAAAAGTAAGGTCTCCAAGGCTGTAACCTTTATTCTGTATGAACACAAATTACGAAACTTACAGGGTACATGAGGACAATGGACATCTACTTTTCTACATAGTTTCCACACCGAAGAACGCACTTATCCCATCGCCAGACCAGTTCTCAATCCCTTCCCAATAGAAAGGGGTGCCCTGTTGACAGCACAAGTTACACAGCCTTCTTCACCTCATCGTCGCTTCGGAAATGCTGACCTGCCATGTCTGCTTTCAGGGCTCTGAATCAGTGATAGTCTGTGAGGGCTAGGTCGGGACTATAGGGTGTGTGAGGAAGAACTTCCCAGTCGTATCCATTCAGCAAAGCCATGGTGTCCCTCGATGTGTCCGGACGGGCGTTGTCGTGGAGAAGGATGACCCCAGCAGTGAGCAATCCTGGAAGTTGCGACTATCAATTCAGAGCGCAGTGACCCTGGCGAAGTT
>JYFJ02004104.1:0-34720 GCA_000934665.2 Catajapyx aquilonaris
CACATTGCCTTGCACTTTTGAGATAGCTCGGTTACAAAGACAGATAAGCTCGAGAAGGGTAGATAAGGGAGGAGGAAAAAAAACCAGCAGATAAGCAGGGACATACACACACGTGTGTGTGTGTGTACATACCTGTGCAATGGATTGCTTGGCCGCCAGGATGAACGAAGAATCTTGCGGACATTCTTTGTGCGGTTCATAGTACAGGCAGGAATGACAGTACACACACTGTGTAGACGTCATCCTCATTGAAAAGTCGCGTGTAATGTTTCTTGCGGTGGACAGACGTCGGCGTGAGGTGGGTACATTGCGAGGCAGGCGAGATGCGTCAGGTACGTACAGTTAGTACAGTGTGTTATACACCTGTACAGTAGTACAGCACTGCACTGGTTGGAGAATGCCTGTGTACAGTAGTGTACGGTACTGTACGGTACTGTAACAGTACTGTATCGCACAATGCACCTCGTACCGCACGTACCATGGCAATGGAGGAAGACGTTCTGGACATGGTAGCCATGGACCCATTGATCAGCACCCGTGAAGTTGGTCGTAGAGTGCACAGCATTCATTCCAATGTGTGAAGGATCATCCATGACAGCATCCGAGCGAATGGCTGCCAGTTCCAGCATTTGCTGTAGTCACGGTATGCGTACTGACAGTACGCATGCCGACTTCACGGGTGCTGATCAATGGGTCCATGGCTACCATGTCCAGAACGTCTTCCTCCATTGTCATGGTATGTGCGGTCAGAGGTACATTGTGCGATACAGTACTGTTACAGTACCGTACACTACTGTACACAGGCATTCTCCAGCCAGTGCAGTGCTGTACTACAGTACAGGTGTACAACACACTGCACTAACTGTACGTACCTGACGTATCTTGCCTGCCTCGCAATGTACCGCCCTCACGCAGCCGTCTGTCCACCGCAAGAAACATTATTCGCGATTTTCCTATGAGGATGACGTCTACATGGTATGCGTACTGTCATTCCTGCCTGTACACTTGTACAGAGACATCGGTGCTCGACATCCTCCGCCATTTCCCGGTGCACCATTGCATGGGCAGGTAGCGAAGAGGGGTTGCTGAGATCCAAGCATGGTCCCATGCTTTGCGTGGGAAGGCTGGAGAGCATGAGAGCACCTTGTTCAGTGCAACTGGCATGGCTAGAGAGCCGCTGGATGCACCGTACTCGGCTTTCCGCGCCTCTCAATTCGAATGGAAAGGATGTGACGTACGCTGCAGTTAGGCGAATAAAATGACATATTGCTCATTTTCATAGCAGGTATAGTTCTGGAGATATAAGCCATAATCATTGTCAAATGTGCCTTTTATTTTTTATTTTTTTCCTCCTGACCTGTTGACCTCGGCTACTTGAAAATATTCATGCCCACTACTGGTGTTAGCCGAATACGTGTTAAATTTTGTAAATTTTGGAATAGTAGGGTGACATTTGGAATTTTTTAGGGTCGAACTGTCATGGAATTACCCTTACGGTATAATGTTGTCTCTTTTTACACTGATTCACTTTATGCTGCTATGTTGCTGGAACCAATTACCGGCGAAAAACTGGTACTTCCTGTACTGGAATGTGGCAGTTGATTTTTATCTTCTCATGTGTGTGATATTATCGTAGACACTCCATATTTTGGATCTGGCAATGGAGTTTTTTTACCTACGCGTGTGATTTTTATAAAGTCGGTGGTGGTCAAGTCATCATCATTTCCTGGATTGATGTGGAATAACCGGGTATTCGATTGACTATGAAAGTCTGAAGTCTTGTATTGTCACACATTCCTGACTTGACAACATACTGTTGCATTGACTAGACACATCTGCAAGTGCTGAATTTCTTATGTCCATTTTAGCAAATATTTCCATTTTCAATGCCATCGAACCATTTTAAGAGCCTCCTTGTTATCACATAATGACATGTAAAATGGGGGGGAAATGTAAGGGTGACTAAAACTTTTTATTACACATTTTATAATGACACTTGTTACTGAGCAAGGACACAGATTAATATGCATTTTTATTTGTCCCCCAGATGGAGTCCCTGGAAAAGAGGCTGCTGCTGAAGTTTCGCATCCATGAAATGAACCTGGAGAGGGTTAAAGTTATATCACTGGTTGGTACTAGGAAGGAGATGGCCATTAACAAAATGGAGAAGACTCTGGACCAACTAATGAAGAGGATAGTAGAGGCCAGGGAGAAGAGGGAGATTGCTAGAATTGCTGCGCAGCAGGCAGCAGATGAAGTGGCAGCCCTTGGAGATAAGGTGGATCAAGGAGAAGGAGGCAGGTGGGCCAAAGATGAATTCCAGATCTTGACACTGAAGGTAAGGGCAGAATGTTTCTCTGATAAAAATGATTAGGTCTACAGTATATAACCTACCACATGCAGCATGTTATAGTGTTATATGACAATCGAAACTTTGTGGGAGTCCTCTCCCTCTCCCCCCCCCCCCCCCCNTCTCTGCATCCTCCACCTGGGCCAACACTACCTTCTGCTCCTAAGAGCTATCCAGATGCATTCTCGTAGGGCAGTGGTTTCCAACCTTCTACCAACTGCAACCCCCTAAACAAGTTTCCATAAATGTGCGACACCGCTTCCTCCCCTCCCCAACCCCTTCCAGGCCAACTGCCCCCTTTCCAGAAAACATACACTCTGTATGGCCACAAAAATGGTTTAATTGACACAGAAATTGCAAAAAAAAAAAAAGTTGAACCAAGGCTCGTGACCCCTTGGTTGGAAACCACTGTAGTCGGGAAGTCATTTACTTACTGGGAACTGCATGGAACAGTGGAAGGAAGCTTGCATGATGCGACTGATTGGGAAAGCATTCATACTTGGGGTGATCTCTCTGAATGAACTCCTGCCTTTTAGTCATTTGGTTGCAGCTGTTAATTTCACTATGACCAGAGACACCCAGAGGCAACATTTTAGGAATTCACAATATTTAATTATCTTGTGATGAAAATGATTTTCATGAAAAGTAATCCCATTCTTCTCAAAGAGTATGAACTGTTGTAATGCAGTTTTAAACACGCAGTTAACAAAACTTAGGTGGTGCACCATGGAGATTCTATGAGGGGTGTTCGGAACGTCTTTGCCACAAAACAGGGCCCATGCAGGTCGGCCGATAGGTACACGTTATTATCAGTAGAACCCTCCTGGAGCCGAATGCTCTGGCACCCTCTCCAGGCCTTCCAGGAACCACTTTTTGTAGGTGCAGTGGACCCACTCCCAGACATCTGTTTCCTGTTCAACAATGTCCTTGAAATGGTGTCAGCGAAGGGGGTTTTTCATGGATCCAAACAGTTGAGAAAGTATCGGTGGACCAGGCCGGGGGAGTGCAGCAGATGTGGAAGTACCCAAACCCGGATCCATTTTAAAAACCCTTTACCGACGACATTTTCAAGATATTATTGACAGTTGTTGACTGTGCGCAGTTGTCCAGGAGTAAGTCTGGAGCCTCATGTAAAAACCATGTAACTCAAGATACTGGGTTTTTACTTGCAGGCCACAATTGGACGGGTCTTTTCAAGCTCTATCCACTGGTACAAACCACGTCTCTCTAACTTGTTTTCCTGCAGAGTTATTCCAGTTTTTCAAGTATGATTTATGCAAGAACTAATGGCAGATCACGAACTTTGAGGTGCAATATCTCAAAATGGCCAAATCAGAGATACATGGTTTTTACATGAGGCTCCAGAGGTGTGTCGCACCTCCAGAAAGTGATTTCAGGAGGGCCTGGAGAGGTTTCCACACCCGTGATGCCAGTGCATTTGGCTCCAGGAGGGTTCCATCGATAATGTGTGCCTATCTGCTGACATGCATGGGCCCTGTATTTGTGGCAAAAAAATAAAGTGTAAAGACTTTCCGAACACCCCTCGTAGCTGGCCAGTTGAATTGTATGGAGCCCTAAGGGGTCGTGCAAATACCACGTGACAGTTTTGGGGGGAGGGTCTGCTGATATACCACGGTTGGTCACGGGGGTTGGGGGCTNGGTGACGTGGTATCTCTGAACACAGTGAATGGGCATATATGGGAGCTTTTACAGATGCACATAGGTTCAAAATAACCTAAAATTCGAAATCAGCAACCCAAAAACATGGGCAGACATGCTTTTTACGTGCTTAAATGCTTAAATCGGTCCCGTGGTATTTGCACGACCCCTAAAAGGCAAGATCTGCCATGATAAGTTGGTTCTTCCGACAACAACGTTTTGGGCATCAGCCTACCTCTTGTACTGGTAGTAGACTAGATGGCATATGGATAGCTTGATCTTCTATTATACCATTTTCTCCCTAGTTGCTTCAGATGGAATATCTGCAGCATGTGGAACACATGAGGCAAATGAGCACTCTTCAGACCCAAGAGCTACAACGCCTTCATGTACTGTTGTCACAGGTCCTTGGCTCTGCACATGATTATTTTGCCCTTCTCAAGGCCTATGGTATGCTGCCCACCCACATGGAGGGTGATTTAGCGGTGAGTGAAAGTTCAAGATTGTGTTGTATTTAAGCAGGTCTTCATCGGGTGGAAAGTATGAGGAGTCTGCTGGATGAGTGATGACCTAGTGCATGTGGTAATATTAGTTCATGACTAGATCACTCACTCATCCAGTATACTCCGGGCATTGCAGCAAAATCACCAGGATATTTTGTGGAGGAAAGAAGCCATGCTTGATTATTCTGGTGGAATGTGAAATTGTGTTGTGATTCAGAACAGGGTATGAAACTTATGAATTACTTGATCTGTTGTACAGAGTGGTCCAACAAGAAAGGGATACTGCCTACTGAAATTCTGCTTATTTGTCAGTCTTCCAGTAACTATAAATAATTAGGTTACTTGCAGAATTTCAAAATAACCACCTGCACTTCCATTTGTGAGGTGAAAAAAGCAATGGTCGACAGGTTGTAGATAAGGTCGTGATGAAAATGGTTGGGAACCACTGATATAGAGGGTGATTCTTATAGAAATGAACCCTTTCAATTTGCTGTAACTTCCTGGCGGTAATAAGTGTACTTGGAAAATTGTATTCAATGAACTTTGGAGCAACATTGTCAGGACTGACGGTCCAAATCAAAACCCTGCATCTCGCCTTTTTGTCATATTCGCATTTGAAGTTTGTATGTTTCCATTATCGTGTATGCAAGAGCATGGTTTCAATGTGGCCAAATCTTTGCAAGGGTTGCTCCTACAGTTATGGGCTTTGTGCTTGCAAAGAGGAGTGCAATGGTGCAATTATCTCAATTTACATTATTTTGGAAGATACCAGGCTTTCGTTTGAGCTGCCAGAGGGGTGCAAAAGGCCATCCAAGCAATTAGTGCCTTGTGGCGGCATTATTAAACCTGAGGGTGGGAAAGTGCATGGATGGGGATATAAGTGTACTCGCACACCAAAAAGCGAAAACCCGGAAGTTATGTCACTTACGCCCCTGGGGGAGCCTCAGGATATTAGCCCACATGACTCAGATTTTTTACCCGTCAAAAGGATCGCCCAACACAACTTTTCCTTACTAGCGAACTGCAACTTTCGAAAAAAACAAAAAAAAAAAAACATTTCAAGCCACCCTAGTGTACATTAACCTGGAATTTGGAAATCAATATCACAGCTGTCCATGGAGATATTATTATTGGCTTAAAGCAAAGCCACTGTCTTGCATCTACACATAAAATATTATGGAAATAAAAAATATTTATTCAATAGGAAGCAAACATCCAAGTTTACAGTACACAACACTATTTTCATTCATATTCATTCATATGTTCATTGACATGTTGTTAAATTTAAAGCTTCAATTACAATAATGCGATATGGACAATGAATAGGTTTAATCCAACTTTAGGTTACCATTTACAGTATATTGTAGTCCTGGATGTGGCATGAAATGTTTAACCCTAATAAGAAGGGTGGTTTTTCACGTTTTTGCAAGTATCTGCAAAAAATTCGCTTTCTTTGGGACTTGGGGGACGAGACTTGAAAACACTAGTCAATAAGATCGTATAGTGTCCAGGCTTGATCCTGAGGCCATCTATGTGACCCTCCTCTCATACGATACGGAGATGTATAGTCTTAAACGCACAAACAAGGTGGTGCAGGGGTATGTTTTGTGCCTACTCCATTTTTTTGTCACTCTGCTTGCTTGACAAAAAATTATCGGATGTAGCCTTGGCACCTCTGAACAAAGCAGTACATAAACACATAGCATGAATTATGGCACAGGCCAGCCAGGCGTGAAGAAGTGATACACAAACACACTCCCTCACGAATGTAAACATTCAGCCATTCAAAAGGTGCTGGGAGCATGCGCCGTCCAGCCACTCTGAGGCTGGCGTTGAAGTTCACAGACTCCCAGCAGCCGGTAATTGGCATTTACGAACATTATTTATTTATTTTAAAACTATTGAATCATCTTTTGCACTAATTTTAGGGTGGAATCTCTTGAGGAGGTTTGGGGGCAACTATGTATGCCGAAGATTTGCCGGTCAAGGTCGGATATTTTTTTTTTAGTTTTCAGCTGCCGTAAAAAGATGATTTCATTCAAGTTAATCTGGTTAATCCGGTTTATTTATGCACGATTTTGTAGTCCAAAACTCGCGATTTTTTACGCGAGAGAAAATTTAAAAAGCCACACAGAAACTACGTTACATAGTGGGAAAACACTATAGTTTCGCCAGCAGAATTTTTTAAAGCCAGAGTATCAGCATATGATACGCCAGTCTTATTAGGGTTATGGGTTACTAAATAAAGTGTTAAAAGTAGCACACACAGAATTCTCCTAGGGTCAAATGATCAGCGACCTCTTGTTCATGATTGCGTGGTATTCGAAAAATATTAGCCCATGTCATTGGTTGTAGCAGAATAATACCTTGAAAAAAGAAATTTGTGTCTTAATCTAAGGTGAGGATGTCGGGTTCAGGGTGATTGATCTGACATCACTTGAACTGGTTAGTAGTAGTCCAGGATCAAAATACAGACAGGCATGGTACTTGCTGCAGCCTTTTCCATTTTTAACCCTCTCATTCCTTCCTGAGCGGCTGTCAGATGGGAACCTGCATGTCCAAACTTATTCACTGGGGTCCTTTTCTGCATGCCTAAGTTACTAACTGTTGCAGAGTCCACAGGGGGGGGTCAAGGAGAATCAGAAGGGTGGGGGTAAGGGGCAGCATTGTAGCTGGAGTTGAGTAACGAAAATATTCATTTAAATATACCAAGCAGATACCAAGTCTGTCTGCCATTACTGGAACTCATGCGGCCACTGCCAGATGTGAGCCACTCCTACCAAACTTGCTAATCAAGGCCCTCTATACTTGGATTATTCAACCTGAGATTTTGGCTCCTAAAAACATTCATGGGCCCACATGGGCCTCAGTAATTACTCCATTACATGGCCTAACATTATACTCGCCCTCGACAATGCTAGTACAGTTGACTCCAGATATAAGAGAATTTAAGGGACCACGAAAATCAATGTCCTATAACCAAGGTTTCCTTTATCCAAATCGCCACTTTAGCAACAAATGAACCAAGTTTTCTGGCATGCTACAACTGATTAGTGAAACTATCCACAAAAATGGACAATTAGCTTGGCTGTTAATTATGCACAAACAATTTGCACAACGGATTTCTTCCAGGATCAGTTTCAGTGTGCATCTATTTAAATTTTAGTGAGATTATTATTTCTGATAGCATTAGATGGAAAAGTGAAATTTGGTTTTGGCTTCTTTAGATTCCCAATGGAAAAATCTGGATAACTTGAAAATCATCAATGCAATTTGTTCAAATGTAAAATGATCACAGGTACCGGTATTCATATCCCTTGAGAATTGATGTGTCATCTTTGGCAATATAATGTTCCACTGTTAGAGTTGATTATTGCTGATTAACCCTTAACTACTTTAGGTGGAGGCTGAGCGGTTCCAGCCACTATTTAAACATGATGTAACTTTTTAATTAATTTTTCCCCCCCCTGTCCTTCCTTGAATTTGTCACAAAAACCTTCCTACGCATGAAAGGGAGAAAAAAAATAATCGTCACTATTCTTTGGCTGAAAAAAAAGTAACGAGGAACAGGCTCCACCTAAGTACAGTAATAAGGGTGCCGTCGTTTTCTTTTGGAGGCGCTCAGGCTCCACCTAAGTAACTAAAGGTGTATCGCGCCCATGGCTGTCAAGGTCCCGGGTTCGATCCCAGCCCGGGGTTCCCCCCTTCATCTCGTGCAGAGTTGGGCCATCTCTGGCTTCGTCTCGGGTGGAAATTTCCGCTAGACTAATCCAGCCGGGGGAGTTCACAAAATGACCAATATGAGACATTGCACTTGCACTTTGCACATCCTCTCCTACTTACCCTTGGAACAATTAAATAAAATCATATTATACGGTTCCAAAAATAGTGGTACTCCACTCCCCTAAACAGGGCCCAAGGCCTGATAATGGGGTACTGTAAAAAAAACAACTGAAGGTGTATCGGCCACCTAAGTAGTTAAGGGTTAAAAGTAACAGTGAAATTTTGCACAATGTGGTAAGCACTCAAATGGGGCAATAACTATGGGAAACCAGTAAGTTAATGCACACTTATTAACTCAATGTTTATTTTAGTGAATAATATGCAACCCTAAAAATATTGCCAATTTCTGTGATTTTTTTTTCTTCTTCAAAAGTATCCTTCTACATTTGTGATTTTGCAATGCAGATTTTTCCAGTTTCACAAATTTTTTCATCTATAACTACAGTTGAATCTGGATGTAACAGCCTATGTCATACAGATTTTCGCTTATAACAGACTCGAAAGCCCAGTCCCGGCATACTTCCATATATGGCTTGTGTATTCTGCTATAACATACCGGTACTGATTTCTGCTGTCCCTTGAAGTCTGTTAGATCCTGATTCAACTGTAATAGGAACAACCTCAGTAAAAACCATTGTGATCAACACTGAAAGGATTCTGGAAAGGATGTTTTTCACTGCAGGCTGAAGGTTGTGTTTCCTCCCGCACTGTTGTTCAGTGTAATTGCTCATGTTCAGACCATCAACTCGGACATTATGTGAACGAGCAACAAAGAAAGTAATTGTTTGCTTCATGGGCCCTGTTCATCTCAAATGACACGTTAAGAACTCTCTGTCAACCCTGTCACACAGGCAGTATAGGGCTCCCCAGCATGTGGTGATAGGGTATTTTGACTTGCATCATACACTAGCTTGAAGAGCTGGATCTTGCCATGTGCGTCTGACAGGCCAATCATCAGGCCGGCTCTTATCCCAAGAGACCTGCTCCCCATGCTTCCTCTCCCCTGATTTCTCCAGACCACCCCAATACCCTCTCCTTCTCTCTGCTGCAACGAGGAAATTTCCAGGGGTTGGGTTCAGGTGGATAGAGGGGTGGGTAGGAGTCCTTGATAAGCGGCTTGCTATGTCGGTGCATTCACTGCCAGTACGTCAAGTTAGTACAGATCACTGCCTCGTACAATGAAGGCAGCATACACTGCACCCTGTGTGACAGGTTCATTAGCGTTACCAAAAGCCCAGATTCCGAGATTCACTTACAGTTAGGCTATTTCCACACAAGGCCACCATGGCAGAGCCGCCGCATACATTAGGCGACACTGCTGACCGCAAGAAAAGTTGCGTCTGGCGTGAAGGCTTCGTATGATTCGATGCAAATGCGTGACAGATGTTCAGGGTCCATTATGGACAGGATTCACTCTAGATAAATATGTAGTGAAACCTGTCCATAACGTAGCCTACCCTGAGTGTTACAAAAACTTGTCCATTGCTGAATTTTTCAGGGAACGGGCGTATGCATAGGACATAAATACCGTGTCAAATATAGCGGAAACGGCTGATATACCGTACTAGGCCTTACGTTTATTATATCCGACATCGTTAAACGGTTCGCGCGCGATCCACAAAAACAGCACCGCTTTTTTTTTCCTCCCCCCACTCTCTGCTACCTCTGCCCACAATGCTTTGTGGCGTTGCAGCGTTCACTGCCACTCTTACCATTTGGTGCTGATGACTAGGAAAATAGTAATTTTCAGCGGAAACTTGTCAATTACAATTTTTAGGGCACCGTGATATTCTGCTATACACAGGTTTCACTGTACCGGTATCCAAAAGCGAAAGTTTGTATGCATGTATGTTTGATTGTACATGGCAGCGGGTTACCATAGCTACGATGGTTGCCGGGTAACCCTCGTTTTAAAAATAGGGATTCATAAAAATTCAGTTTGACAAAACGCACAAAATCCGCACACATACAGTGGCCTAGAGTACAGGTACTTGACTTGCCGTTCCACATTTGCCGCATTTGCCGAGTGTCCCTCATAGGGGACACCGGTTTCAACGCCACCCTCAGACAAGGAAAGTAAAAAATATGCCTATATTTCCACATTGACATCATCAGTCATAAGTTTTCTAAGTATTACAAACAAAAAATGACTCATAATGCTAATCAACATTCGATAATTAATTACTAATCGTCTTCGGTACGTGGAGGTGCAGCCATTATTTCCTGCGTTAAAATTCAAACTCCTGTATCTTTAAAATCTGCAGAAATATTGAGCAGGTTTGTACTTGTATCGTTAGCTGGGACTCTCCTGAAGCCCCCGTGACTACTGCCAGCTCTTTAGCAGCAGAAGAACCTGCGCAAAAAAATTAAAATGTAACAACTGTGCAGGTGTCCCCTATAGGGCACACTCGGCATATCTGGGTTAATGGGAGGTTCCAGGTTGAGGGTCATTGCGTTCTGAGGCCTCTCTTCCCTTTTTTTTTGGGAAGAGCTGCAGTAGACATAGGGTATTTAACAGATTTCGGGGAGACCAACAATACGTTAGTATTTATTGACAGACCCCGCTACAGCTACAAGGCACCACGAAAACAAAAAAAAGAGCAATTACGGTCATGTGTTTGGACTCAGAAGTGTTGCTGTGATGTGTTTATGTTCAGATTGCATTAATGGGAAACTGCGTAAAATAGAGCAGCATAAAATGGAACTGTGTAAAACCAGTACCGGTACTTACTGCATTTGATTAGTGACATCCTGAGTTTTTCCTTCCAAAGCACATGAAAATCTTTTGCCTCCTTATAAAGTCTTGGTAGATATGTTTTATCCTGATTTGGTGATTGCTGGGAGATGAGACTGCATTAATTGATGGAGGGTACTGATATCATGGCTAATTTTCCTTTAATTATACTTTCGGATTGCTTCTATATGGAAAATGTCAAGGTAAATTATGCAATAATGTTTCTTGTGACAGATGTGTAACACATTCTCTCCCTTCTTTCAGGATTGGGTGGCCCAAATGGAAGAAGTCAAGGAGGTTTACTTCGAGGGCTATTTAGGTGCATCACCATCAAACCCTTATGCCATCCTAGCAGACCTATATGATTTGGGGTTGGATGGCCCTCCATTACCCCTTCCTTTCCTACAACTTTCACCCACGGAGCTTCAGACTGGTTCAAGAATAGCTTTTGGGATGCCCTGCCAACCATCAGATATGTCATTGACGTCACCATCAGCAGGTCAATACCCACCCTCAGAGGGGAATCCTGCTTCCACAAAACCATTTGCTGTGACTACCATGACTCCAAAGCCTGAGGCTTTTCCAGCTTGTGAGGAAGTTACTTCTGCAGAGGCCGCACATGGTCAGGATGTTGCTAAGGTGATTGTACCTCCAACTCCAAGCATGATGGCAGAGGCTGTGTACACTGATACACAATCTATGTCTCCTGTTATGGTGCAAGTTGTGCCTGTGGAAGCAGAAGACATGCCCACTGGAACTGGTCCTATACCTTCAATGAGTCAAGATCCATCTTGTGTACCATATGAGTCATCAAACATGTCGGCTCACAATAATTCTCTTCAGGTTGAAGTTATGAAGCTTTGTCTTGGAGAAACTCCAGTCGAGTCCATACGTTCTGCAATGGCAGGACTCAAGTTTAACGGACAGCCACCTGCTCAAAGGCAAATCACGGGTGGTGTTTCAAGGTCCCTTGACAGCACTTTCTTGGTGCAGAATGAAGACGTGTGTGCAACTGCTGGTGGTTCTGTGCTCTTTCCTGAAAGCCTAGAACCTGACTCCACCTTTACATCAGATGCCGTACCTTTCCCAACTCCTACGCCATGGGGCACTGCACCTCGCTACTGCCGCAAGTCAAAGTCAACCTCTCTGTCTCCTTCATCAGACACTAACCTGTCGCTGCCAGAGCTGCACATGGTGGATGAGATTCTGAGCTTGGCTAAGTCAGGCCCTGCTTTCCTTTCTGCTAGGACTGCTAAGGTCATGCGCTCTGTCTCTTCAACCAGTGACATCCCAGAAGCGTCAAAGGAGAACCTTGCACCCAGTATTAATCATATAATGAGGGAGGTTATACCAAAGGACAGTACTGCTCAGGAAAACTGCAGCAGCAAGCCTGTGGTACAGACCCATGCATCACCTTGCCCTGCTGGAGTCAAGACCCATGCATCACTGAGCTCTCCTGAAGTGAAGACCCTTGCCTCACCCAGCCATCCTGGAATGAAGACTGTTGCATCACCCAATCATCCTGGAGTGAAGACCCATGCATTACTGAGCTCTCCTGCAGTGAAGACCCGNACCTAATCATCCTGGAGTGAAGACCCATGCATCACCGAGCCCTCCTGGAGTGAAGACCGTTGCATCCCAGAGCCGTCCTGGAGTTAAGACCCTTGTCCCCAAGAACAGTTCTACTTGGGACAGCCGCAAACTGAAGAACACTACAGAGTACCGTCAGCACAAGAACATTCGTGCTGCGACGTATCGTCCGCATAAGGACAGTCCTGATGTGGCAACTGTTAACATTAAGGAGTCTTCCTCAAGGGCAGATATGAGGTAAAGTAATTGGAAATCCTACCATTGAGTTGACAATTTGAATTATTGTGATCTGAAGATTATCATCTGCCAGAAAGCCTTAAGCGCCTACTAGAGGTAATCACGAGTTAATCCTCTTGGTACTGCCATTTTGAATTTGCACCTGCCCAAAAAGGTGAAGTAATATTTTGTAAGGTCAAGGGCAGTCCTAGTTAAAAGAGAATAATTTGCTTTTAAGACACGATGTGGAGACATCAGTTTTACCCTGGAAAGTGTCATTTTCAATGTGCTTACTATTGTACATGTTGGGGAAAACCATAAGCATAAACATTACAGAAATTTTGCAATAGGGTCATTCCACGTCCATCTTGTAAATGGTGGTGGCTTGACCCCTTCTGATGTAACTGAAAAAAATCAGGTAGGTAGGGATTTGAACCTGATTGCAGGCAAATCTCACGGAGATATAACAATAGAAAGTTCTACAATGACGTCCATGTAAAGTATTTTAAACTGTTCAGACTGTTCTCCCAACACCAATATGTTATAACTTATATCAAATGGAAGGTAATTCAGAGAGGAATAACATGGTTGCAAAATATTCGACCTAACTCGAAAAACATGGAAAAAGAATTCGCAAATATACAGGGGTTAGACAAATTAATCCCTGCAAAAAGCGGGTGAATTTGCTCCTCCAGTGTACTCGAAAACTGGAAAGGTTACAGAGATAACCTTTACTGATTTTTGAAGCTCTGTCGATGTACTATATACGCCAAATTGTTTCATACCCCCGGGGTATGAAACAATTTGTCGTATAGCACTATACCTAGGTATACGCCAAATTGTTTCATACCCCCAGGGTATGAAACAATTTGTCGTATAGCACTATACCTAGGTATACGACAAATTGTTTCATACCCCGGGGGTATGAAACAATTTGGCGTATATAGTACATTTACAGACATGAAGATGACAAAAAATCGCAAGAGGAGGGGGAGAAACAAAAGTCTAACGACACCCCCCAGACCACATTTTTGACCAAAGTGTCCCACAATTTTCATTTGAAAATGAAAACAGTTACAGATATGAACTTTACTGGGTTTTGAAGCTCTATCGATGTCACTCTGTGCGGTATAGAGATGGAGCAAAATTAAGGACAGGGAGAGGGGTAAAAAACAAAAATGTCACCCCTCTTCCCCGGCACTGCTTAAATGCAAACAATGGAAAATTTTTGTCCCACTGCTAGTTAATGCTAATTTAGCAGTACCAGTGCCAAATATGGTACTGGTAAGTTAGTAGTCACTAGCATTGGGACGAAAATTCGACCCAAACTTACTATACATTATTTTGTCCAACCTCTTCTCAGATTTAGTGCTGGGTGTTTCTGTTTTTTTTCCTTCTCTCCCTGTCGGTAATTTTGGTCCATCTCTATACCGCACAAAGTGACATCGATAGAGCTTCAAAACGCAGTGAAGTTCATATCTGTAACTGTTTTCGTTTTCAAATGAAACGGGTGGGACACTTAGGTCAAAAATAGGGTCAGGGAGTATCGTTCGTCTTTTGTTTCTCCCCCTCCTCTTGTGATTTTTGTGTCATCTTCATGTCTGTAAATGTACAGTATTGGTAATATGTCGAGGCAACCGCCAGTGACATTTTCCGAAGTGGCAGAAGAAGGAATCTTGCTCGCCCGGCTTGTAAGTATGCTTATCTTCGATTCCTTCTTCTGCCGCTTCGAAAAATGTCGCTGGCAGTTGCCTCGATATATGACCAATACTGTACACGAGCTTCAAAAATCAGTAAAGGTCATCTCTGTAACCTTTCTAGTTTTCAAGTACCATGGAGGAGAAAATTCACCAGCTTTTGGCAGGGGGCCCCATTATTTTGTCTAACCCCTGTATGTGTAAATATTTCCGATAGCTGTAACTTATAACATTATGATTTTAACAAAGTTATATTTAGGATATAGGGCAATCACATTTTCCTAATTGCACCCGCAAACCTTCATTGTGATAGGTCACGCATGGTTGGAAATTAAAAATCCCGAAAATATGAATCACCGCATTTCGCCAATTTTTGAGCTCAAATTTCTCGATGTGGGACTGGACCAATTATGACTTTTGGTATGTCAATTGATTCCTTGGATCATCCCCATTTCAGAAATGCATAAACCATTCTTTACCCGTGAGCGATAATTGATTGGCGAATTTTCAAACACATGGGTGCATAAGGCGGTGCACGGAATCATTGCCATCATATAAACACAGGAAATGCCATATGTAGTCTCTGGCAAATGTATACATATTACTTTCTCGAAAATTCACCACGCATATTGTAATCATTACTGATGCATGTGACGGTGTTTCAAAAGTGTGAGAAATTGCAATCGACTTACCATGGAATCACTGCATTTTGCTTCAGTTCATGATCCATTGTGTGACATACATTACTTCCCTTCTTTGGCTAAATTCCCATATGGTGTCCTGCTACTGGGCTGGAGAAAATTAGGCCTCAATTAGAAGAGAGGTTTGAGAAAGCACTCGTCATGCTTCCACGCGGCAATGGCATCGTTATGACCAGCTAAATGACAATGCAATGCAGGTTTATGAAACCTCTGACAGCGGCAACTATAAAACATATCCTTCAGCCAAAGAAGGGAAGTAATCTACAAGGGGCAGTCGGACAGTAAGTTTCGCGATGCTACAGTTTCGACGCCATGCAACGGACTGGGTAAAAAGGAGCATGGGCAGATACGTTGATCCTTCCTCTACTTTATAGGACGTGTAGGTGCCGTCTTGGACCTTATGCACGGCACAGCAGCCATCGGACGAGACCGAGTGACAATCAGAGTGTGCCTGCCCATATGCCTCCAGGAGAAGTCATACCAGACAGAGAGTGTTGGTCTAATCTCTAATGGACTAAGACAAAAGTGAGGGTAGATTTTCGCTACCAGTGGTTGATATTTGACATAATTATAACATATGACACTTAACATACGACATTCATCGCTGTATAGGGGAGGTATATGGTTTGGAGATGTCATGTCTGAGCAAATGGTACGGCAATGTGGTGCCAGCAATATTCCAGAATAAGCTCGTGAGAGTGACGGACAACCAGAGACCCCGACTACTGGCCAGGGCAATTACAGACACTGTCCTCAAGTGTCTAACTTCTGCCTTAAGGCCGGTATCCACGTACGAGAATCTCGCATACGAGGAGCTGCGAGGAGCCAACTGCGCATGCCCAGATACGAGGAAAGGGAGAAAAAGTAGAAAATTTTCTACTTTTTCCCATTTCCTCGTATCTGGGCATGCGCAGTTGGCTCCTCGCGGCTCCTCGTATGCGAGATTCTCGTACGTGGATACTGGCCTTTAGTCTGTGTGACCAACAGTCTCTCTGCCATGACTTCTCCTGGCGACATATGGTTGGGCATGCTCGGCTCGCCACTCGCTCTCGTCCAACAGCTGCCGCGCCTGGCATAAGGTGCAAGAAGGCACCTAACCTGTCCTATAAAGTAGAGGAAGGATCAACGTGTCTGCCCATGCTTGTCTTGATCCGGTCTGTCGCATGGCGTCGAAACTGTAGCATCGTGAAACTTACTTTCTGACTCACCCTCGTCTGTTACACAATGGATCATGAACTGAAACAACTGCAGTGATTCCATGGTAAGTCGATTACAATTTCTCACACTTTTGAAACACTGTCACATAATGTGAGTAATAATAATGGATACCCCGTGATGGGCCTCCTTGGGCCTCTTAGGGGATCATCCTTTCGTGAACCGTCTTTAATTATTGCCTGCGCTGTGATGGATTTTGATTGTGGGAGGAAATGGGAGAACTGTGAGAGAACCCATCGAAACTCTATCCACATGAGTATCCTCCATCTGACCCGGGGATCGAACTCGGGACCGCAGAGGTGGAAGGCTGCGGTGCGAACCACCAAGCCACTGTGTCGCCCTCACATATGAGGCGCTTAGAACAAAAGTGGCCCAAGTCCGAAAATGCAATTTTCGAGATATAGGACTGCTGCCATCACATTCAGAGAACTACTCCAAGTTGGTAAAAAAAATAGTATAAGTCCTAAGTTGGATATTTGGGCAGTAAATGACATAATGTCATTAATGCTCCAAGGAGAATTGCCTACCCCTTGGAGCAATCCTGGTGTAAGTTCCATTCCAGCTGTTAAAGATGGCCGACGAAGATCCAAGCAATATTTCTGGGGACAAAATAATATTGTGTATGACAAATAATAAGTGTGCGGCTGTCAGTTTTGCTGTTTAAAATTATCTTGTAAATTTGCGAATTTCAAATATTTGCTGAAAATTTCCTTCTTAAATTTTTTATTGGAAATTAATTTTTACTACAATAATTTTTGTTAAAATTGAGGAATGATCAAAGGAAATGTTATAAATACAGTTGAGACCATATGTAACAGCCTCGGCTATAACGGACTCGAAAGTACGGTCCCGCCATATTTCCATAATTATGGTGTGTGTATTCGGCTATAACAGACCTAGGTTATAACAATACTGATTTCCGCGGTCCCTTGAAGTCTATTATATCCGGATTCAATTGTATTACACCCAGTCAACATTGGTGTAAGTCCATGATTCTGTAGGATCATTATGGTGTAAGTCTCACATGATCTTTTATCAATGAATCATTTTTTTTGTTACAGTTGCAATACATCTAAAAAAAGACTGCACAGTGATGATTGCCAACCTGATATAATATGGATCTAGACATATGATTTCCATTTTTTCTATGACCTTCCAAACTTGCAGGTGAATTATCCCAACTTCAGCTTTTTGGACTTGGGCCACTTTTGTTCTAAGCGCCTCATATGTGAGAAATGATTACAATATGCGTGAATTTTTTAAAAGGTAATATTTATTTATTTTTTATTATCATACCCCGTGCGGCTCGTTTGGGGGGGGCAACCGGGAGGGTCGCGGGCCTTGGTTAAACTTTTTTTTTTTGCAATCTGTGTCAATTGAACCATTTTTGTGGCCATACAGAGTGCGTGTTTTCTGGAAAGGGGGCAGTGGTAGAAGGGGCCAGGGGAGGGGAGGAAGGGGGCGTACATTTTATGGAAACATGTTTAGGGGGTCGCAGTTGGTAAAAGGTTGGAAACCACTGCTGTAAAGATTTGATTTCGGAGCAGTTTGATCAAATTTGGCCAATATAATGACTTGGTATATTCCCTGAAACTCAAGTCCTTTTGCACTGTACAGTACTAGGTGAGGTCTGCCAATCTTCTTCACTTAAACCTTGGCCCCAAAATATTATTCCAAGAATATTGTTGCAGAATCTGTCATAAATACAACAGCTGGGAGGCATTTATACTACGTGGGCCATACTAAAATTATTGACAATTGTTTTTTTTTGCCACAGGGCCCTTGCAGGTCAGCAGATAGGCACATATTATCGATGGAACCCTCCTGGAGCTGAATTCACTGGCATCAACCTGTGTGTCAACCTCTCCAGGCCCTCCAGGAACCATGTTTTGGAGGTGCAACACACCCACTGCCGGACAACTGCATGCAGTCAACAATGGCATTGAAAAATGTCATTGGCGAAGGGGTTTTTTCATGGATCTTCGTTTGGGTGCTTTCACACCCACCGCAATCCCAGGCCTCGCCCCCAGCGACTTTCAACTGTTAGGTCCATTTTAAAAACCCCTGCCCCAAAGTCATTTCAAGGACATTGTTGAACAGGAAGCAGTTGTCCGGGAGTGGGTGCACTGCACCGCCAAAAAGTGGTTCCTGGAGGGCCTGGAGAGGTTGACACACTTGTGGTGCTAGTGCATTCGGCTCCAGGGGGATTCTATTGATAATGTGCAGCTATCGGCTGATCAGCAAGAGCCCTGTATTTGTGGCAAAAAAAAAATAGTGAATCATTTTAGTATGGCCCTCATATCGAAATCTTGCTATGGCGGAAGTTGAAAGTCCCTGCATTCAGCAGTATCTGCTCCAGACCCCATGAACAAGTTTCATTTGATTCATCCAAATAAATATAGGGTAAGGGGGCCAAATTTCGGCACCCTTACGTTGTTTTCCTCTTGTTAGAAAATGCCTGAACGCAGCAATGTAAGGAAAGTGAATGTTAATACATTGAACATTTAACTTACCTACTAGGTCCTGCAAGGATTTTTTTTTTTAAATTAGGAAAAAGCACAATTGAAAAAGTGACAACATAAATTTTTTCAGCTTCAAAAAAAGTGTTCCTAATTTCGGCACCTGCATTTTAATGGGAGGAAAGACGTAAAAAACATTTCTAAATTTGTGAATGCTTTAAAATGCTTCATTAATAACAATTCGATGAAAACTGGTTTATCTGCACGATGAAAATAAAAAGTTTTCCCTATTTGCAAAAAAAATAAAATTTTGCCGTTGAATAATGACTTGATCAATACAATCATACGAGAACATTTTAACAGCAGGTAGTACAGACGCACAAACGTTTTCTGTGACTTTGTTTTTGAGTTCCCGCGAAATAAATGGAACTGTCACAATGAGCATGATAGTACGGTAGGTCGAAATTAGGAACGCGTAAGTAGCCAAAATTAGGAACAAGCCAACTTTCTACTGTGGCTGCTGGTTCACAGTGACACGTTGCAGCATGATGTCGATACTTTAAAACATGCAAATAAACATTGTAAGCAACATCATAGGCTAAAATAAATTATTGAATAGCATAGCTTAATTGCTGGGAAATGATGGCGAATAATAGCATGCACTGCAGTTCACCATGCGCTTAGAAACAAACTGGTGTCAAAGGTTGCGCAATACACGGATGTTCGCATCAGTGCTGCCAGGTCACCATTTCTGTCTTTGTGACATTTTACCACTGTCACCGGCAATTTGCAACACGTTACCACGGAGATAGCATGGCGGTCGGAATTAGGCGCATGGTCGAAATATGGACCCCTTCCCCTAGGGCAGGGGTTCCCAACCTGGGGGTCACGACCCCCAAAGGGGGACATGGAGCAGGTCCAGGGGGGCCGTGAGAGGCCATGGTTATTTTTATAAATTTAAAAATAACTAAAATTTAAAAAATTAATAAAATAAATTTTATAGGAAATTTCATCACGGCGGTTTTTTTCAACATCTACTAACACTCTGGGAGGGGGTCGCAGGTTACTTGACTATCATAAAAGGGGGTGGCGACCCGAAAAAGGTTGGGAACCCCTGCCCTATGGTATATTCCTAAGGTAAGCATATCAAACAGCACTTATTAACCCTGGAATCGTGACGTGCCTGAAAGTGACGTTAACTGTGACGTGGGGTCCTTTAGGACCCCATGCCACATTTTAATTTTTATTAATTTTTATATAATACTTTTCAATGTATTGACTATGCAATAATCCTTTGAACAATGCCTAAAAA
The DNA here is from genome assembly GCA_000934665.2 of Catajapyx aquilonaris. Classification (NCBI taxonomy): domain Eukaryota; kingdom Metazoa; phylum Arthropoda; class Diplura; order Dicellurata; family Japygidae; genus Catajapyx; species Catajapyx aquilonaris. The sequence goes on from JYFJ02004104.1 coordinate 20,220, forward strand.
GATCACTAATTCAAAATAAACATGCACAGGGTGTCCACAATGAACCTCCCTAGTTTTAACTTGCTACTACTACGTAAGTTACTGGACTATGGTGGCGAAATGATACAAATGAGAAGGGACGCTCATCAAGTTTATGTAAAAAAATAAGTTGCTCCTTTAGTATCAAGCACAATTTTAAGCCGAAAATGTCCCTCCCCCGAGGTTCTCTCCAGCATGTCAGGGGTGATGGAGGACACGTCATTATTTGGGCTGTACTATGAAGGTAAGGGCAAGATATTTTACAAATAGTAACAGCTATAATTATCCGCTCATGAAAAACACAACGTATGTATTTGAGCTGGAGTTGTGGAAATGCGAAATATTCAGCATGTCCAGCACTCCTGTGATCAAATTAAGTTTGGCTAACCACCAGTCCACCACACAACTTGCGTTTTTCCCTCTGTATATGCTATGTTTGCATCTTCCCACAGCATCCCCCACAGGATCAGTTCCAAAAATTCAGGATGAAACGTAATGAGTCTCCAGATGTTTAAACAGCCAAAACCTTATATGCTTCCACATTTCTATTTTTTATCGCTCTTTGAAACTAGGGAGGTTCATTGTGCACACCCTGTACTTTTAAAAAATGGCAACAGTTCACAATAATAAAGTAATATCTCCTTTTACAGCGTATTAGTACTTAGATAATTACAATTACGAGAGCATGGGTACAAAAACAATGACTTATCTACATTTTGGTGAGTGAAAATTAGGAAACCAGATTCGATCCATGAAATGAAGTTTTTTTTTTTAGGAATACACAAGAGTTTCAGGTCACCATCGTTTCAAGGTCACTCATTGCGATGCATTGTAATTCTTTTGGGGTCCTAAAAGACCCCATGTCATGGTTCCAGAGTTAATCGTGAAAGATGGCATGTACAGGGTGGTTTACTGGTTAAATTCAATGGACCTAAAGCACTGTTTTTACTCAAATTCCCATCTACAGTAATGGCTTTTTTGTGCCTCTGACAGTCACTAATGCAATCATTCTCATGTTTTTGCAGCACCGCCAAAGCTTGCAAGGCTCCCATGCCCACGGCAAGCAGGGGGAGAGGGGCTAGCCATCCCACTTTTTCCCGACCCCTCCTTCCCCGCTCCACTCTCCCCCGTCCTACTCCCCGCACAGTAAATACTGGCGACACTGGTAGTGGTAACACTTGCAGTGCTGATAACCCTTCCAAGAGAACAACGAATTACACTTATTCCACACGATATGTGGAACCAACCAACAGGCCAGGCAATGGTGACCCAAGAGGAGCAGGGAGAGGTGGAAAGCCAGATCAGTCGCAACCTGGACTGAAGTCTGGGATAACCAAGCTAAACCGAGGCAACTACTATTCTCGCTCGTGAAGCATGTTCCTTCAATGAAGGAGTCTTCACAGCCTGCTCATGTTGCAGGCCAGCGAGCACAAAGTACCCAACAGCCATGTTTTATAGTCTGTATATCTTGATTTCTGGTCATGTTTTGTTCAGTGTTATATAAATTTTGAGCAGGGTCATTAACTAATTCACAGTCTAATACTCAGTGCTCCAATCTCAAATAACTACACAAGGCATGATTCGTAAATTTCTTTATTAGCTACATGATACACTACTGGATCAGTGTCTTGAGGGATGTCAATTCTATCATCATTTGCAAAAATCCTGTAACTGTAATGTGTGATGAGGTCAAATATTGCTTATCCAGTTCCGTTTGACTACAGCACCCAGCAGGCTGTGGAAGTCAATTCTCGGATGCGCGGGGAAAAAGAGCATAAGTCAGAAAATGTGCAAATTGAGTTGTGTGTCCTGTTATGCCATTATGGTCCTGCCAGAAGGCTGCATGTCAAGCCCTAAAACCAGACTAGGAAAAAAATGTGCGAGCAAGGATATGTCATCTTTACAAGAAGTACAGTATTTAAGATAATCTGCTCTCCTGACAAATTAACTTTTTTGACTTATGCTCTTTTTTCCCGCGCATACGAGAATTGTGGAGCTGGAAAAGCAGATCAAGCATATTGAAGCTATGGCCTTTTTTTGCTAAGGATGGCAAATGGAGTTTGTAAATGGTTGTGTTTCCTATTAGCACATCTTGCCATGTATCTTGTCCTGCTCGCTCTGACTTGTAAAGCAATTTTAAGAGTACTTTTGGAGATCTTGTCCTTTTTAAAACTCATATCCCTACTGCCATCGAACAAGTGAAGGGTTCTCACATGTGATAATGCAGTAGTGCTTTCATGTAGGATATGAATTGGTGCTGTTATCATTACGTTAGTAGTTTTATCTTGATAAGTTCACATGCAGCAATTTCTTTAACCCCTTCGGCCCCAGCCACCTAGAATCTAGGCGATGAGAACTCAACCATCAGGTACCAGCTATACCACCATTGCCTAGATTATTTTCGCTTCCGTTCCACGTGCAAATAATAACAGCTATACTTTTATATTCATGCTCTACTCAATGCAGGTGTTGGAAACAATTTTACTCACATAGAAGTCTGTAAATTGATTTCCAAAAAGATCGCGGCACAGTATACCCACTATATTTCCACATAGATTTTCCATCCTGTTCAACTTACAAGTACTCGGAAGGTAAGGGCAAGATATTTAACAAATAGTAACAGCTATACTTACCCGTTCATGCAAAACACAACGTATGTAACACATGTATTGGAAACCACTTTCCTTGGCTATAAGTCCATAAATTAATTTCCAAAAATATCGCTGTAAAATATGAAAATCCATGTACTATCGGCCAAGTGTTAGGCTCATTTAATTATGAAATATGTTAAAATATACGGAATAACAATCATGAGAACCATGCCAGATGAATTTGCTGAAATCATCGTACTTTTCAAGAAATAAGTAAATTGGAGAGTTATCCGAAGTGACAGGCACGCAACAGAAAAGTATTTATTTCTCGGAAAGTACAACGATTTCACCGAAGTCTTCTGGCATGGTTTTCAAGATTTGTTATTCCGTATATTTTAACGTATTTCATAATTAAATCAGCCTAACAGTACTCGAATTTCAAGTTTTTACAGCAACACTTTTGGAAATTAATTTAGGGACTTTTATGGGTGGAAAATTGCTTCCAACACATTAGTGTTTTCCACGAATGGATAAGTATACCAGTTATTATTTGTAAAATATCTTGTTTGTATCTTCAGCGGAAAACTAGGCGATGGAGCTGGTACTGCGTGGTCGAGTTCTCATCACCATGATTCGAGGTGGCTGAGGCTGAAAGGGTTAAGAACAATGTTGAAAAGTTCCAAGAGTAATTTCCCCCCCCCTCATTTGGTGTGATTTTGCTTTTTCTGATAGAATTCAGTTTAATTATTGCTAATGTGTTAATTTTTTTACTAAGATGTATGTAACAATTAAGCTATGTGGCGAGTTGTAAACAGATTTGTTTGACACATCAGCTTTCAGTGATCTCCCTATATGTACAGGTTTTTGGTTTTTTTTGTGTGCAGGGGTTTGATTTTTTTTGAGATGTAATCAAGGGGGAGGGGAAACAAAAAAAATGGAGAATAAATAGGAACATTTCCGAATATTGTCTTATACTTTGAGACCCACCACATGTTTAGGCCATTTTCGTTCTGGACCTGGTCACTCGACCTGAGGTTACTCTCTCTTTTATCATGCTGGATTGTGGGGATGAAGTGGTGTTCTTGACCTTTGCAGCAGAATAGTCCAATTCACCTTTCTTGGTCTTTTTGGGGGCTTTCTTGGAACTGGCTGTTTCCATGGAAGAATCTGAGTTGACTTCAGTAATTTTCCGCTTTTTGGGAATTACTTTGCCTCCTGAAGAGAAAACATATGTAGCATTACAATATAATGCCATTTGAGTTACACTGAGGTGACTATGGGACTTCTGACATCCCAAGCAAAAACCCAGCACATGCAAAAACCATGTATGTTGAGCTGAGCATACCACTGCACTTCCCTTTATGCGCCCCACCTCGTTTCTCTACGAGTCTCCGTTCCAAAGTTAGGGGCATAGTAAAACCATGTATGTATATCCTTTTCAATGGAAAGTGAAAACTTCAAATGTGCTTATCTCGAAATGACAAAAACCACACATACAGGGTTTTTGCTTGGGATGTCAGACTTGTCCATAGCCTATATGGCCAAGTGATTCAGACTTGAGTCAGCCTATACAGGATGACTCTCAAGTCACAATACATAGGTAATTAAATTGCATTGTTGGTTTCCAGTTGTGCCAACTCAATCCTTACTGACAGTGAGTGTCATCAATCTGCTAGTTGGGGGGAGGCGGAGTGGTGCTGCAGGAACGTACGCGCCCACAGATGTCAGGGTCCCAGGTTCGATACCAAGCCCGGGTATCTGCCCCTTCATCTCGTGCAGAGTTGGGTCGTCTCTGGCTTCGTCTCGGGTGGGACTCCTGAGACTAACCACCCGGGGGAGTTCACAAAATGTACCATTTGAGACATTGCAGGGCAATTCCACGAAAGGGCGGACATGGGGTGCGGTTCTTACATCTTGACGCAGTTGGAATCTGAGTGACTAAAACCGATAGCATGGGGACCATGGTTTTCTTAGACATGTTAGTTTGTGACAGTATCATTCCCAACAACACAGTATTATTCCCAGAGTATCTAAGCGTGCGCTCTGTGATATCCGTTCGGCTAATGCGCATTGCCAGCTGGTTATTCGCTGTAGCGATATGTGAAAGGAAGAGAGACAGACGTTTTCATATAATTCAAGGGCACAAAATGCAACATCGACCTGTGCAATCACTTTGCTGTATTCATGAATGTGTGACCTTCCACAGCCACACCAAAAGGTAACCAAAGGTCAAAAACTGACCTAGTTCCTATTTCAGTGCAGCGGAGCCATAATAAGATTATGAATTCACAGACATTCCAATCTCCAAAAATTTATGCTACTCCCAGTAAATCGCTGTAGGTTGTACGTAACGATGCCGGGTGGTACGTAACGGGTGGATATCTCAAATGTTTTCACGTTCAAAATGAGAATTCTCCCAATCTAATGGCATGATGAGGTTCCTCGCACCCTACTGCCCCACATGCACTTGAGCTTCGAAACCTGTGCTGTCAAATTTCGCAGAGTTTCCCCCTAGTTGCATATACCCCAGAAACTGGTGTCCAATGACGGATTGTACGTAACGAGATTTCAGACAATCGCACACGCGTGGATGGCCATCGAAAGAAATTTCCATGATGTCCGTCACCTTCACATTTCTGCGCTGCATCTGATTTTCATAACAGTTAATCTATTACTGCAAGTACCTAGCCGCGGTGGACTCCTAAACAACTCAATACAGCTTCCGATTGTCTGTACGTAACGCGTGGAATTGCCCTGCACATCCCCTCCCACTCATCCCCCCTTCGCTGGCAGTACCCGGGCGTTACGGAAAAGGTCCAACCTGTACTAGCTTGTACACCTAAAGCTAATAAAGGTACCGTGCCAGATGCCCATCAACGGGCGGTGCACTAACCAAATTATTATTAAATTATTGTAAATCTGCTAGTTGGCACAACTGGAAACCAACAATACAATCCAATTACATGTGTCCTGACTTTAGAGTTATACTGTACTGCTAGCGACATTTTCCAAAGCAGCAGGAGGAGGAATCTTTCTCGCCCGGCTTGCAGGATCCTTATCTTCGATTCCTTCTTCTGCCGCTTTGGAAAATGTCGCTAGCATGCCTCGATTTATGACCAACACTGTACATGCAAACATTGCTCCATCAGAATCTGAAGTCTTAAATGGAGTTCAGTATGGGCTTCAAAATCCAGATTAGTGTATTATGAGATTCGATATTCCAAAAGTTGGAGAGCTTTCCAATGTTTCATGTGAAAGATGGTAGAACATGCACCCTGACATGTACTATGGGCACCAAAAGAATTGACCGGAGTTGATGGGTATATGGCGCTATATACCCATCAACTCCAGTCAATTCTTTTGGCGCCCATAGTACAAACTGAAAATCAGTACATCCATGAGCTTGTAGATAGGTGAATTTGAATCAGGTGGCGAGATGTCTGATCCATATTGTTATGTATTTATCTCAAATTTACAATAAATTCAATACACTGTACAGTGCTGGCCATATATGGAGGCAACGACTAGCGACATTTTCCCGAAGCAGCAGAAGAAGGAATCGAAGATAAGCATGCTACAAGCCGGGCGAGCAAGATTCCTTCTTCAGCCGCTTCGGAAAAATGTCGCTAGTCGTTGCCTCCATATATGGCCAGCACTGTACTCCTGATTATCTGAGCTAATGACTGCACGGGTGTTGCTGGATTATCGGAAAATGGTCCTTGACAGCCTAAAAAAAAGCTATTCACAGGTTATTAATGCAGTGGTTTCCAACCTTTTACCAACTGCGACCCCCTAAACATGTTTCCATAAATGTGTGACCCCCCCCCCCCCGGCCCCTTCTACAACTGCCCCATTTCCAGAAAACATACACTCTGTACGGCCGCAAAAATGGTTCAATTTACACAGAAATTGCCAAAAAAAAAAAGTTGAACAAAGGCTCGTGACCCCCCTCGACCCCCAGGTTGGAAACCACTGTATTAATGTAATACTGTGCAAAGTGTATGCTGCTTGGTTTAATCAAAATAATAAAACTTACCATAGATTTTTTACTTTGTCTTCTAGTGAGACATTGAGAGTGGCTGGAATTTGCGTCCCACTGCTAGTTACTGCTAACTTAGCAGTACCAGTGTTGGCAACAGTTAGCAATATCTAGCAGTGGGACAAAAATTCGATACATTTTTTCATCCATTTCGATCTTCAATGAGCAGGAAGGCCCTTTTGAGAGAGCCAGACAATGTGGCAGCCCCGCAACGGCTGCCTGGACCAGCCGTTATGGGGGAGTGAGGCGGGGAAGAGCAGCAGGCAGGCAGCCATTGTGGTGCTGCCACATCGTCTGGCTCTCTCGAAAGGGCCTTCCTGATCATTGAAGGGGTCTTTTTATTCCCAAAGTTTGGCGAAACAAGGACTGCCACACATGTGCCCTTTTACAGACATTTAGTATAAGGATGTAAAACACTGTAGAGGCGGCAAATCTCACACGCACCGACATGGAAAGGAGTGATAGCGGTTCAAAGTCAAAAAGTTTACCTCCACACAGCGGCTGCAAAAACTAAGACAGAAGAAAAATAAAAGCAGCACCTGAAAATTCAATCCTTTCCCGACCAGATACTCAAGTTTCATGCCGATACCTCCATATTTGTGCCCGCCACAGCAAGAGGAAGAAGTGGGAAGAAGAGTCTAACTAGCATGATGTGCCTTGGCAGGCAGCCAACTCGCTGCGAAGGGAAGGTGAGAGCGCGCTCTAAGTCCAAATCAAATGGGCATAACAATACAGTCTCGGCCACAGGCCAAGAAAAGCACAAGCGAAGTGACTGGTTTTCTAGGCCTGCGCCATAGAAAAATGCGAGCGAAGCGAGGGTTTTTCTAGTGTCTTATAATGTGGATGGATCAAAATATGAGGATGCGCCCACCAAAAGCGGCTATCTTTGCCAAACCATATTCCGAGAAAATGCCAATTTTGTAGATTCATTTTTTTTTTTAAAATAATGGATACCCCGTGATAGGCCCCTTGGGCCTCTTAGGGGATCATCTTTTGAAAACCCGACTTTAATCATTTGCCTGAAATGTGATGGATTTTGATAGTGGGAGGAAACGGGAGAACCCCGAGAAAACCCACACGAACACGGAGAGAACCCATCGAAACTCTATCCACATAAGTATCCTCCGTCCGACCCGGGGATCGAACTCGGGACCTTAGAGGTGGAAGGCTGCGGCGCTAACCACTCGGCCACCGTGTCGCCCTTAATTGTAGATTCAATTTGCATGTCTGTAAATGGGATTTCCAGATTTCATCCTCTTGTTATGGCTCCAAAAAAAATGCATTTCGAACTGGCTCTTTGGCCCATTAGGTGCGCCTTTACATGAAGATTTTAATGGTGGTGTTAACTCAAAAACAACAAAAATCAAAGATAGCCGCTTTTGGTGGACGCCTCCTCATATCTGGCAGGGGTGAGGGTTTGAATAGGAAAGTGGAGGCCGCGAATTTTACGAGACGATCTTCTGGGGTTGTTAACGAAAAAGAATGGCAAGCACTGCTGCAGCTTGCAAGTTCAATGACATGAACCAAATTACTAGAAATCTGGGCGTCACATTCTGGAACTCACTTTCAGCTTTCTGACTCCTGAGAGATTGGAAGGATGTTAGGAATTGAACCCACATTTCCATGTCCATAAGCTGAGAATATCAAATTAGTAGTTGGGAGGCATAATTCTGGACTACAGGCAGTAGGGCCTACTATAAATCTAATACACACACACATTCACGATACTCTTGTCTTGACTAAGGCGTGGGGACGGACATTGATCACTTTTCACTGCGAGTGTAAACTGATCTAACCTAACCTAACCTTACCTAACCTAACCTTACCTAACCTATCCTACCTAACCTACCCTACCCTAAGTAACCTAGGCTGAGAAAAATGGACTTTTGTGAAAACCTACAAATGAAAATAGTGGGGACATGTCCCCACTAATTTACACATGTCCCCACTGTAATGGTACACTTCGCGTGTGTGAGACTGTGGGGACCGACAAATGTCCCCACAATTGGAACTGGTCCCCACAGCTACAGTAAAACCACAGACTTCCGTCCCCACACCTTAGTCAAGACCTGATCATGAAGGGGAATCGTGTAGGTTGGAAATGTGTGGCGGAAATAATTCAGTCTGCTGCACCCATCCTGCTACCCACTGACGTAAGACATGAGCAGCAATACTGCACATACCTTTAGGAGCAAGTTTCCCTGGCTGGTCTGGAAAGAAGACCATCCTCTTGTTGTGGTCAAACATGGAATTCATGTCCTTGTTCATGTAGCACCTAATCCATCCCATGAAAACATCCCTGTCCTCCTTGTTGCCATAGTCTCCCTTCACATCTAACTTGACGCATTCCATGGGCACAGTGTGACATAAGTCAAGCAAGTCAGAGTCCTTGGATGACCCTTTCAGAGGTAACTGCTGCAGAACTTCCAAAGCTGGTTCAAATGGTCGGATGTTGGCACTGAAGGAGAATTGTAATCAGGTAAAACATTAATAGTGATCCATTGTTATACTTGTTGGTACTTCAAATAGCAGGCTGTCCCCAGAGCATCCCGTGATTTCTATGACGGTAGATATAAAATGTAATTCCTACATTTGCTGAAATTGATTTCATTCAAGTCACATGGGGGCAGGTTACTTGGCCAGAATGTCCTAAAATAAGGCTAAACAGAACTGGCTAAAACTGAATAGAAATACAGGGTGGCTTGTAATTAGTGCAGCAAACATCTAGGGTGAATTCCTGGTCACAAGTGGATAACTTCACGTGAAGGTGTCAATTGGACTTGGTCTGCACTACTACTTATGTATTGTGCATTGTAACATACCCAGGATCCTTTTTTATGCATGGCTAATAAAATATTCTGCAAATAGCACTAAGCAAGAAATAATGCACTTGAAAAATATGCAATTTTCAAAGTTGAAAGTATTTTAGACTTGTTTGATATTTTCTGAGTAAGGAATGAGACTAACCGAAAGAGAATTTCAGATCGTAAGTAGTTCCCAATCCCATTGAAGTAGGCCTGGTTCAACATAGCCTCACAGATAGGCTTCTTCCATATGGCCATCCCATTGTTAATGTTTTCCAACACATTTTTCCGGAAAGCCTCTGGGTCCCAGAGAGGGTCAGGCCCCCTGCGATGGTCCCAGTCTCCACCTGGGGTCCATCGGCCAAAGCGGCGCTGGTCAACAAAGCTCAATACTCGTGGATCTTTTGGTTCCTTGGTGAAAAATCTATAAACAAATGCCAAAACAATTCGTTCATATATTTTCAATGACCATGAAAATTCTATATTTGCCAAACAGCACAGCACTCCTCTTAAACTGGGAAATTTTTAAGCTGCATCTGCACTTATGTTGACCAATCCATATAGTGTTGTAAAGGCCTGGAAAATAAACAGGGGTTTCCCTGTTTTTTGTTCTCCAAGGCCATGGGAAATTTCCATGAGCTTTTTATGAAAACCTGCATTTTTTACTACTCAGGTCTACATAAAGCAGTCTTTCCCAAACTGAGGGTCGTGTGAGGGATGATAATAAATTATTGCCACAAAATGATTCATCTCTTGAAAATTATGTAAGTTACAGAACAATTAAGATATTTGACAATAGTTGTCAATGATTTTCACTGACTAACACTGTTTACCCATCTTTTCATGTTGGGAGATCAAAGTGTGCACCTCTGGGAGGATGACAAGAGAGGAGAGGTACAGTACGGTAGTGCAGACAAAATTGGAAAGTAGGGGTCGCGAATTCTGCGAGACGATTTTCTGGGGTTGCCAATGAAAAAAAATTGGGAAGCACTGAGAAAAAGGAACTTTTCCATTTTTAAACAAGTTTGGTTTGACCAATGACAAAAAGTCACTTGGCTTCATTTTAATTCATAACATTTCATTGTAAAGAATGTAAACCACATAATTTGTGGTAGGCTCACAGGTCAAACAAACCCATACTGTACTTTGAAGTGGGTCTAATGATTGCTTTTTAATGCTTATGTTGAATAATTTTTATCCAAGTCCTCAAAAAACTTATGAAACATTTACTTGACTATTATTTTGGTCTTAAACCCAATCAGTGAGAGAATCCTTTGCAAAATATGCTGTTGCAATGACTGGGTCAGGGTTAGGGCTAACTCCATAGTTAATATTCCTTATGTTCATACCAGTGATACCACAGAACTTGTACCTGGTTGTAACAAAGCAAATTAGGGAATATCTGTGGTTACACACATATCACCGAAAAAGAATGTCCCCAATTTTAAAACCCTCTAACTTGAAAACTTGTACACATATCTAAATGATTTAAGTTTTGAAATGTCAAGAAATGTCGAAAGTTTTTGTCTCATCTTAGTTTGTTTCAATATGAGCTTCATTTGTCGCTCAGCAGATGAAAAAGGTGGTATTTGGTGTCGTGCCAAACCTGCTCAATCATGTCTGGAGTTACCATTGTGATACCATAGGTGCTGGATATGATGGGCCTTTACACCACACACATTGTTCTTGATGATGCACATAAAAAGTGGCCCATCCACGAAACAAACCTGCCGTATAGGGAAGTTTCATTTGTTGAGCCTCCCAAGTGTGGGAAGTCTTGAATGAGAAGTATCCCCTTGCGGCCTTGCCTATCATTCCCAGAAGTCCAGATCTTACCCCGATGGACTTTTTGTGGAGATACGTGCATGGTGAAATGGTTCAGTATCTCCAGCACACACGGGATAAGATTTCAATGGTAATGCCATACATGCCTGAATGGGTTAGGCATAACACCAATTACCGTATTTACATTTTCCAAGGGGCAAATGGAACTCATATCAAAACAAACTATAGCAAGACCAAAACGTTAGACATTTCTTAGCATTTCAAAACTTAAATCATTCAGATACGTATGTCTACCAGTTTTCAAGTTATACGGTTTAAAAATTGGGACATTCTTTTTCGATGACCCTGTATTTATAGTACATAGGCTACATGAGATTTTCTCCTTAATGTTATTTATTTTACCCCGTGATAGGCCTTTTTGGGGGGTGGTACACCACCATCAATTCTTCTTGTACTTTTCTCTTCAATATCCGGTGCAAGGAAACAGGACAATGGGAAAGGATAGGGATTTTTAGGGGGGGGGACACGGGTGCAAGTGCAATGTCTCAAGGTTGGGCCATGTGCAATCCCCCAGGAGGTTAGGTTGCCAGACACCTCCTTGGTGCAGGTCAGAGACCCTCCCGACGCAGGTGAAAGGAAAGTTCCCCAGGCGGGGATCGAACCTGGGGCCTTTCACTCAGCAAGCTGAGACGTTACCATCTCGGCCACCACACCTTCCCCATTTTCTCCTTAATTTGAGTTGATACAGCTGACTTTAAACATGGCTTAATCTTAGGCTATTATATTGGTGATTCAAATATGTAGACAAAAAAATACACATACAAAACTACAAGAAATGTAAACATTTAAATGCTGCCGATGTCTTACTATAATTAACTTAAATAATATTTTAAGTATTTATGATTTTTTTCAAACTAATAGAACAAAGTTAAAATTTTTCATTTTTGATAGGCCCATTCCAGATTGTCTTGTATTCGTAGAATCACCCATATGAGAACTCGAGGATGAATATTAAAAACAGGAGCATAAGCTAGTCCTGATATATGTTTTTACTTGTTCTTAGCTTTGTGATGTGGCATGGTGAAGTGTAGTGGAATAAAACATTGAACTTATCTGAGAAATGACTGACACTTCAGGATTTGCCCCCTGCAAATGTTGCTAACTAAGAAATCATAACACAATGGAAATCGCTGTTGTATGTCACGAGCAAAAGGCACGTAAATATGTCGAGAAACCTCGCAGCACAAATAAAGAAATTCCTCGATAGATATGGTGCTGCCAAGTTGGTTTCTGTATCAAAAGTGCCACAAGCTTTTGGGAATTTTCTTGGTTACTATGCGGTAACTTGTAGCTCACAATGGTACAGAGTAGTAATCTGACCCAACAAAAGTAATGCCTGCGGCTGATGCAGCAAGCGCTAAAATTCTGCATTAAGCCTACATTATCAGAAAAATGATACCGTCAATCCTTTTATAAATGTCAACATGCATACCAACCTTAGGTGTGAATGCTTTGGAAGGTCATCCACACTGCTGACTCTGAAGAGACCAGACATCCCAAAGTGAACCATGATGCTGAGTGTCTTTCCCTGCTTACCCTTCTTATCCTCCTGCTTGAGCACAAGCTTTATTTCCTTTCCCCTTGACTCCGCCTTGATTGAGTAAATGTCTGCATTCCAGTCCACTTCCACATTCTTGCTTACCTCTGACTTCACAACTTGCCCTGTGAACAAAACCTTGGAGGCCAACTCATTCACCAGCAGGGCAGACCGGTACAGCTCAGGGGCTTCAGGCATGGTTTATTCTGTGTGACAGACAATCTTTGAAAATATTGAACCATCCTCAACCTTCCATTCCTACCAAACTTAAATTTATCCCAGTCTGATTTCAGCAGGATGATGGCCAAATTTATCTGCGTTCAGGTGCAGCGGTAGGGTGCGCAGCAGCGTCACAACTTGCTCCTATGAACAAAGACAAACCTGCATGTGATTACACAACCTCAAGCAACCTCAAGATACGTCTTGCCTGATTTTTTTTTTTTGTACGATCAGTGCGGATCAGGATCAGCACGGGGATCAGTGTACGAATCACGCTGCCATGCTGCTTTTGGACTAGGGAACGATGGTACAGTTCCGAATTCCTTATGTTCAAATATAACAGAAGAAACACAGTGTTGCCGCTGTTTTTGAATGTTGCTGACTACACTGTACTCCCGATGATTCGAGCTAAGAACTGCACGGGTGTCGCCGGATTATCGGAAAACACGGATAATAGGAAAATGGTCCTAGAAATCGTAAAAAAAGGAGATATTCGCAGGTTATTAATTAGCTACCATGCATACCGGAGGAGCTGATTTAAATAAGGTTTAATCAAAATAACGAAACTGCCCACTCATTTTTAGTTTGTCTTCCGGAAAAAGTCTGTTATATTTCTCTGTTTGCAAGCCATGGTGACATTCTTTCGGACTTTTACTTATTTTCCTTCGGTTTGGCGACGCAACACAGGGATAATCGGGAGTACAATGTATTATTATTATTATTATTATTATTATTATTATTATTATTATTATTATTATTACTACTACTACTACTACTACTACTACTACTACTACTACTACTACTATTACTATTACTACGTTACCCCGTGATAGGGTCAGAGGCCCTTATATAGGGGGGTGGAATACCACCATTTTTCCTCTCTTTAGGTGTATGTTCCTGGGCTTGGCTCAATTTCGACATTTTTTGTGGGTTGACCCATTATTGCATAACACAGTCCAATTATCCCTCCGCTTTCGATCACATCTGTGTACGTTGACTGACACCAAGTTCAACATATGTACCAGACACTACGCATGGGTTTGCTGCTATAAATTAATAAATAAAGAACATATTTTGATAATCTACCGTATTTTGATAACACAGCGCCACAAAAAAAACTTTCGGCGTGTTATTCGGAAATCACTATGTAGATCATGTTAGTAGGACCCAAAGTAGCTGGGAAACGCCCGGGATTTCTCTCCCAAAATGTTCAGTGGGTCAGGGTGACCAAAAATCCGAAAAATTCAAAATATTGACGTTTTTTGGCCTATTTCCAGGTCTGGCAACCACTGTAAGTTTCGGATTTTGTTTTTGCTGGCATTAGGTGTTACCTGGGTCTAGTCTGAAGCCGCTATGGTGTTTAAAGTCGATCTTTTATGGAAACTGTGTTTTTCCAGGGTCCTTTTTATGGAAGAAATTCCGTTTTTTGGTACTTTTTCGTCAATTTT